>JAEOAD010001661.1:0-109529 GCA_036365145.1 Orientallactaga sibirica
TCAAAGTTTTAATATTATCTTATTCCTTAAAACGTTTTATAAATAATACAATTAGTTCCTCTATACCTTTAACTTACTCAGTTTTCTTTAAAGTTAATATCTTTTATAGTGCACTACATTTGTTAATACTAAGTTAAGAACATTACTGTCAAAGGTATATTCTTTCACAGATTTTACCAAATTTCCACTAATTGACTTGTTCGTTTTCAGGATTCAATCCAAAATGGTTCATTCTTTTTAGTCATCATGTCTTCTTAGCTCCTCTGGTCTCTGAAGTTCTTTGCGTTTTAGCGATTTTCTTTAAACACACGCTATTTTAACAGTCAATCTCTATGGGTCATGTGTCCCAAAGATAAGATAACTGCCTTCCAGCAACTCACCTCATTCAAAAATTTGGATTAGAATTTTGAGGAGTCATACTTAAAAATTTCTGTCCTGGGCTGGAGAGATGGCTTAGGGGTTAAGGCGCCTGCCTCCTAAGCCTAAGAACGCTGGTTCCAATCTCCATCGGTTCCAATCTCCAGGTCCCACATTTAGCCAGATGAAAAGTGATGCAAGGGCACAATGCCGCACTTGACCACAAGGGTGCGCACATCTGGATTTCGTTTGCAGCAGCCGAGACACTGCTGGCATGCCCATCTCTGTCTTCCTCTCTTTCTCTCTCTTTCTCTCTCTCTCTCTCTGTCTCTCTGTGTCTCTCTCCAAAAAAATAATAAAAAAGTAAAAATTTCTGTCCTGAAACTATCATATGACCAGTTACCAACTCTAAACCCTAGAAATACTTCAATAATTCCTCTCTTTTCAGCTGTTACTGACACTGTCAGGATACTTTCTCTTGTTTAGCTTGCTACACATAACCCACCTTTGGATGAACAGGTTTCTGTGGTAGTTGTTGTGTAGGGTCTTTGATGACGTGATCAATCATACAGTAAACTCGGAATCCCTTCTACAACATCTAGCAAGCACTGAAACAGGTCTCTTTGCCCAACACTACCACTACTACCTCTCTGGGAACACTTCCAGTGGCAGTACATGGATTACATCCCAAGATATGTCTATGCCATCTGCTTGTGGACTGTTAGAAATGGCTATACCAAAAATTAACGCAAATTTTGTCCCTTGCAGGTTCTTTTCATTGGCCCCATTTATGTCCTGCATAGAATCAAGACAGTAGATGGCAAATAAGCTGAAGATACAGTCTCAGCCCAGTTGTAAGGAGAGATTGAGACACACTCAGGAGGTGCTAGCTTTGGAGGGTTGCTTGCTAAGTATCCCATCTTGTTGGGCCTTAATTGCCTTAACTTGTTTTAAAAAACTCACCACCACGTTTATAGAATTATTGTGAGAAGTAAATGAAATAGCACTTATGGAATTACCTACCTCATTGACAGGTGTAGTGAAGATTGTCCATAGGCATGAACATTCAGAGCATTGTCCCCTGTCACCCCACACTGACTGACTGCTGCTCTCATAACCCACAACCCCATGGTGAATATTAACAATCCCACTGAGGAGAGCCCTCAGTGGAATGAGAACAGGAGGAAGAAATGGTAGCAACACATGATGTGTGCATACAAAATTTCTACATAATACTAAAAGATGTTTACCTTGTAGACAACTAGTGACTACCCAGGTGAAATATACCTTTCACACTGCATTACGCCATTCTTCTGTTTGACAACAGTGAATTCCTTTTTTCCTTTTCAATGAATTCTCTAGAGATTATGTGTAGTTTTGCTATTGACCTTTCCCCCTTGAAGTTTAATTAAACTGTTACTGAGCAGAACTGAAATGTTAAATAAACTGAGAAAATTAGTTGCTCACATTCCCGAATATATGGCTCCCTGGTGAGATTAGCCATGACAGTTGATGAGAGTGTTTGACAAGGATTAGAGTACACCCCTTCTTATCAACAAAATGTAGAAATGGGGGCCTGGCTTGGGGCATTGATCTAAATTTCCATGGCAACACCAGGATGAACCATCTATCTGTGAATAACTGATATCCAATCTGTAAAAGATGATAAGAATCACTGCAATGAGCATTGAGAAAGAAGAAAATCACTTAAGGAAAACAGAAGTCTTCCTACTCCTTGAGGAAACTTAAAGAACGTTCTCTAAATTTAGTGGTATCTTTAGCTTCCCGGAGTATCTACCAGGAAATGTTAATTTGAAATTATAAGAACAGAAAAAAAAAGGGAAAAGATAATAGGAAGGGATCAGAAAAAATGCATAAACATGTAGTTCATCTGAGGAAATATCTAATGGATTTTGCTTTCTGTGCCTAGCAGGATACTCAGTCTCTGTTACTATACTAGATTCACATATCTTTAGCTGTGTGACCTTAAATAACTTTTAATCTCACTGTGTCTCATTTTCTTCCTCCATGGCATGGGGATAATAGTTTCTACTTCACAATGTTGTTATGAGACTTGAGTGTGTACTTATAGCAGTTCTTGGCTCAATGAATATATAAGTTGATATCATTTTAACTTTTGACCTTATGATTATTATTATGCCTGCTAGTTGTTGTTGATTCTGGAATAGATACTACCTTTCAATTTTTTAAACTGTGTAGAGAAACTACAGACACGGTGGAAAAGGTATATTTTCCATTTTGAAATTTTGTTTGTGTTACAAAAGAGCCCCGAAATGGCAGCACTAGAGAGGTCTTATAGGTATTATCATTTTCCATTTCAATGCAGCCCTTAGGAAAATGGAAAGAGTGGATCTAGTTGACTCACAGGATCCAAGTCAAGTCCTATTGTTGTTTAAACTCTCATCAAGATACAGGAACAGGTGGACATCTGTAAAATGTTTTGTGATCACAAGGGAATTAGTTTACCTCAGACACAGCCACCTCTTTTATGACTTCTATGCAACTCTGAAAAACAATCTCAGTCCTGTGACATTTCATGGACCAGCTTTCCATAATCATGGTGATATTCTTTATTTACAGTTCCCAGGGATGTTTTTTTTTTTTTTTCGAGGTAGGGTGTCACTGTGGTCCAGGCTGACCTGGAATTAACTATGTAGTCTCAGGGTGGCCTCAAACTCACTGCGATCCTCTATGTCTACCTCCTGAGTGCTGGGATTAAAGGCATGTGCCATCACACCGGGCAGTTTGTTTGTTTTGTTTTTCAAGGTAAGGTCTCCCTCTAGCCCAGCCTGACCTGGAATTCCTTATGTATTTTCAGGGTGGCCTCAAACTTGTAATCTTCATACCTCTGCCTGTAGAGTGCAGGTATTAAAGGTGTGTGCCACCATGCTCAGTTCAAGATTTTGTTTTTGTTATTATATTATTATTTTTTTTTTTTTTTTGTTGCAAGGTAGGGTTTCACTCTGGTCAGGCTGACCTGGAATTAACTCTGTAGTCTCAGGGTGGCCTCGAACTCTCAGCGATCCTCCTACCTCTGCCTCCCCTGGGATTAAAGGTGCACACCACCACACCCGGCTAAGTGCTGGGATTACTATGTAGTCTCAGGGTGGCCCACCACAGTGATCCTCCTACCTCTGCTAAGATTTTGTTTTTATAAGTAGATCTAGTTTGATTTTATAAAACACTATCAAAATATATAAATTCTTTAAGTGTTTTACTGTATTCCTATGTTTTATGAAAAGAACAGGGTATTGAAAATGGAGAAAATTGCTTTGCAAACTGCCTATGAAGTAGCCTTAAAGGGGTTACTCCCTGAGCCTTGGTGGGGTTTTTTAAAGTCTACTTTAGTGTTTATCTCTCAGCAGCTTAGACAATTTTGCAGAAGAGGGAGGGTGGAAGGATTGTAAGAGCCACTTTGTGGGAGGTAATATCCAGAGGCATTGTCCCCACCACACACAATGAATGTCTGCTGTTCTCACAACTCATAACACACAACCCCATGGTGAATACCAGCAATACCACTGAGGAAGGCCTCAATGGAATGGGGGCAGGGAGGGAAGGAAATCACAGTACAAACACATGATGAAACCAAAGTCTTGCTAGTAATATATTTATTGAGAGAGAGAGAGAGAGAGAGAGAATAGAAATCAATTCCTCAAGCTTCCAACAAAACTCTTGATCTGCAATCAGTTTTTCCTCTCTCTTTTTCCCTAAATTTAGTTCAAAGCCAGATACATAGAAAGAGTCTTGGCAGACATGGTGGAAACTGTGGAGTATCTTTGCTTTTCAGGGCCAAGATGGGAAGGAGAAATGAGAGACAATCACACTACAAAGGGCCATTCATCACCCTGTATCTCAAACCCTGTTCACTGCCAGCATTCTTGTCAACACCTTTTCATTCATTTCTTTCTTTCTTTCTTTCTTTCTTCTTTTTCTTTCTTTCTTTCTTTCTTTTTCTTTCTTTCTTTCTTTCTTTCTTTCTTTCTTTCTTTTTCCAAGGTAGGGTCTCCCTCTCCCTGTAGCTCAGGCTGACCCGGATTTCACTATGTAGTCTCAGGGTGGCCTCAAACTCATGGCAATCCTCCTACCTCTGCTTCCCAAGTGCTGGAATTAAAGGCATGTGCCACCATTCTCTGCCATTCATTTCCTCGATTTTTTAAAGAAATACTGGGCCTATTATTATTTTCTCTAAAAGAAAGATTTGAATACATTATAAAATTGTGAAATCTGTCACTTTATTATTAATACAGTGCTATTAGTATAAATGATAGGAAACATGATTTATTTTTCAGACTTGTGCCTTAATGGTAAGATATTTTAATAGTGGATGATTCTGACTTTAAATGATGTCTTTTAGATCAACAGGGTTATAGTCACTTTCTGGAACTAATATGTAGGCATGGGATGGGATGCAATAGAACCACGTGTGTCCTCTTGAGTATCGAAGTAATTACTGGTAATACACACGGAAATTTTCTGATTTGTTATCACTGTTATTGGTGCTGTGATAAAAAATGTTGATTAAAAATAAATCATGTGGGCTGGAGAGTTTGTTCAGTGGTTAAGGTGCTTCCCTGTGAAGCCTAAGGGACCAGGTTTCATTCCTCACTTAAGCCAAATTCACAAAGTGGCACATGCATCTGGAGTTTGTTTGCTGTGGCTGAAGGCTCTTGTGTGCCCAATCTCTCTACATATCTGCCTCTTTCTCTTTCTCTCTCAAATAAAATAAAATAAAAGCAAAATATAAATCATGCAAGATATAATTTTTTAAAATCGCACATATTGAAAATAATACTTACAAGTAGGGAACTCATGTCAAGTAGGTAGTATGTCAGGGTCCTCGACTCAAGAAAACTAGAGTATTTATTACTAACTTTAGGGAACTGATACTGAAAATACAGATCCTACCATTCCAATTGACCATTATTTCAGCAAACTGGTAAATGTCTATGTGAGCTCATTTCTAAGAAAAGCTTCTCAGGGCCTCTGCACTGTAGATTGGTGGGTTTCCTATCTGTGAAGAACAAGCTAAAAGGTTGCCAAATATGGAACATTCTATATTTATTTCCTAGTAGGGAAAAACTATTATGTTTTCATGAAGTTGGAAATATTCCAGATGATTCGGGGTTACTTTAGGGAAATATTTAAATATGTTTGTTCAGGAATTAAGTCAGAATCTTCTTCAGGATGAATTTCCAATTCTTCCTATTATTTAGTATTGATTATGTCTTCACGTCCCTTCAACATAGTTATCACCCCCTCCCACGTGGTGATCACACCCTATTAGGACAGTGTTCCATATTAATAACTTTGAGCAATTGATGTTGCTGACACTACAATGCTTAATGAAACCTCGTGAATTCATCAAGAAGAGAAGGCAATAAAATATGCATCATTACCTTCCATAAATCTATGAAACTTTAGAAAATGCTATGCACTATGCAAAGAGATAAAATAGGACAGGGCAAATATCTAATGACCTTCCTCACAGCTCTTGCAATGGAAGTGGCTAAAAGAAGATCGATAAAATAATTCATTGAGTTTTTTTCTTTTCTTTTTTTTTTTTTTTTTTTTGGTTTTTGGAAGTAGGGTTTCACTCTGGTCCAGGCTGACCTGGAATTAACTATGTAGTCTCAGGGTGGCCTCGAATTCACGGGTGTCCTCCTACCTCTGCTTCCCAAATGCTGGGATTAAAGGCTTGTGCTACCATGCCCGCCTAGGAATTGATTGATCTTATAGTAAAATAATTATGATGTGTTGTCTGATTTCATTTGGAAGGAAGCAGGAGCATCATATGTATCATCATTCACTGCATAGATAGGTATAAAGTGCTTCCAGGTAGAACAAATTTGTGCAATCATGCTCAAAGGGACATTGGGTGTCTCAAAGAGACAGGCGACTTGACCTTTGGCATTTAGGTGGTAAAGCTATTAACCAAATAGAAACAAAATAAAAAAGGGCAGATTTTTTTAAATATGTGAGTTTTTAAAAATATTTTATTATTTATTTATTTAACCAAAGAGATAAGATACAGAAATAGGCAGGCTGGAAACAGTTGGCAATCCAGACATGCAAATAAACTCCAGATACATTTACCCCTGTGCATCCGGCCTACGTGGGTCCTGGAGAAAGCCTCGAACCGGGGTAAATGACAAATAAGCCATCTCTCCAGGTGACTGGAAACAGTTGGTAATGACATTGCTGATTTACCTGTGGTTTATGAAAGGAAAGTAAATGACAAATAACACTTAGGTGTCATGGTGATTGCTGATACCATGAGAACACATGTGGGCAAATGGAAGGATTTATCAAATATTGTTCTTTTGAGGTGGCAAGCAGCAGAAAGTACTTTTGGCACACATAAAGATATTGCACAAACAAACTAATTTGGAAGCTTTATGCAGTTAATAGATGTCAAAATACAGGAACAGGTGGACATCTTTAAAATGTTTTGTGTTCACAAGTGAATTAGTTTCCCTCAGAAACAGCCACTTCTTTTATGTCTTCTATGCAACTCTAAAAAAACAATCTCAGGTGTGTGACATTTCATGGACTAATTTTCTTTGTGGACTCTGCTCATTTCAACTTGCCTCTGTCTATTGATTGGTTAAGTTTCTAGTCCAAGGAAGATAATTGCAGGAATTCATGTTGGATTAGATGTTTCAGTGCTTATGTTTCATGGAATATTATTTCAATAGGTGCTGGGCAACATGCTGTATGCAGTCAAAATTACTGCTTTGGCTGGCATTGTGTATTTTTATTTTTGAGTGCCAACAAAACTGTCAGTCAACACTCAGTGGATCACACAGTGGCTCACACAGTTTTTGTGGCAGCCTAATAGAGATGAAAGGGAGTCTAGTTCCAATATTCTGATCTGGTGTTCATATATCTTTCCTGGAAAGGAAAAGTTTAAAGAAAATTGAGGTTTCATTGGGCTGTGTGTCTTACTAAGTGTGCTGTGCTAAACACATCAAGATCACACTGTATGTAATCATTTAAGGAGATATACAACACACACATGTGCACACCAAAACCTAGGCTCCATTTGTTACTATGGATCTTTAAATATAGGTCTAATTATTCCATTCCTACCTATGCATAGGTTCTGCCTTTCGTTGCCTTAGAACTCCCACTGAAAATGCATGACATTTCTGTGTACTAATGACATTGGAAAACCATTAAAGAACATAGCCTGATGATGATAATCAGTGTTTAGTCAGACTAATGCACAGAATGGTAAGTCAATCAAAGGTACATATTACCATAACTCGATTCACGCACATGGAAATTATCTCAAAAGAAGTAGCAGATTAGTGGTGCTTGACTCTAGGCTTGGTGTTAGAGAGAGGGCAAGTTGAGGGGCTAACTTCACTTCCCCATTTAGGGTATGTATACAGAAACCATCACAAAAACAGAGCGCAAGGATTAATCTATCAATATGAAAGTATAGTCATTCAAATTTAGATATATTTCCTCCCTCAAGCCAAACAAGTTTTGCCATTCATTTTAACTCATTAATTAAATTAGTGGAGTAGGATTATAGGTTGTATTTTTCAACTGTCACTCATTTATGTAGCAGTTCATTAATCTGCATTACTTGTAGTAAACTTTTATTTTTTCAATTTTTCTTTTTATCTGAATTTCTCATTGAATTCAATATAATTATTTTTCTGTTGTTTTAACTTGAAATGGTAAGCAAGAACAAAACAGATGATTTCATAGTTTCCCAAATATATCCATTTCTAAAAACATGTTTGATGTTACATATTCAAACTTATGTTACCTAGGTTTATTATAATAGTGTTAGTCCAATAAAATTTCATAATATGAAAATTAGAACTTATAATTTATTTATTTATTTATTTATTTATTTTGGTTTTTGCAGATAGGGTCTCACACTCATCCAGGCTGACCTGGAATTCACTCTGTAGTCTCAGGGTGGCCTTGAACTCACAGTGCTCCTCCTACCTCTGCCTCCTGCATGCTGGGATTAAAGGGCAAGCACCACCATGCTCAGCTAAATTATTTATTTTTTGAAAAGAAAACAAATGATAGGCATTTCATAATGACGGTTTATTGTATCTGCTTTGGGTACAATGAAGGTTATTTTAAATGGATAAGTTTTCCTTTCTCTTCAAATCTGTAATAATATTACCAGTTATATATATCAATTCTCTCATTTTCTTTAAAATTATGTCTTTATTAATTACCTGTTAGAGAAATAACTCTATCTTAAATGATGAAGAAGTGTGGCTATAGAGTAGAATACAGCAAACACTGCGTGTCAACTAGGTGCACAGCTCTGAGAAAATGGTCCTTTCAATGTAGTCTGTTTTCAGTAGACACAAAGAAAATAAGTAATAAGGAAATGCATTCATTAACAACTTCAAAAGTATGATTGAAATGGAAGATTTTTTTAGTATTTATTAAATATGCTTTAAAATCACAAATGCAAGTAGTTGCTTTCTCCCTGAAATTTTTTCATCCTGCTCTTCAATCTGTGAAGAAATAGTCCAGAATTAGAGAAACCAAAGCTATGGTGACCAAGGTGATACATGTTTGTAATGCTACCACTACGGAGGATGAGGCAGGAGACTGCCCACAGTTCAGCAAGGCCAGTCTGAGCTACATAGCAAGTATCACAACAGTCAAAGAAAGAAGCAAGATCTTGTCTCAAAATAAAACAGATAAACTAAAACAACCAAAGCGTGAAGAAAGATAGTGGTTTTCTCTAAGATTTTCTCTGATATAACTTATTCATTATTTTTATCTAACCTCAAGACTAACCTCTTGTCTGAAACAAAGCTTGGACAGGTTTTAGCTGAAATACTGATTCTATCTTGAATGTCTGAACAAATATTGGACTAATATGGATTACCAGCCATATCACATTTAGTCACACAGCACAGGAACTCCTGCTAGACATTTGCTATCTCTAGGTTTTAGGGATTTTGTTTTTTTTTTTTTTTTTTTTTTTTTTGCATTTGTGTTTTGAATCAGGCTTCACAGAAATTTGGAGTTCATCAAACCCAAAAATACATGTTCTGCAAGGTGATTAATTCTATAAGTAATAAACCCATTATTGGGGAGTAGATCAAAGACCATATATTTACTATGGCTGATTTTTTTTTTTTTTTTTTTTTGCATGTGTGTTTTTCTTCCAGAAATTTGGAGTTCATAAGGAAAAATACATGTTCTGCTCTTTCAACCGTTATTCTAAGACCATATTTGGCTGATGTTTTTTTTTTTTTACCTCTTTCAAAATAAAATTGTATTTTTATTAAAATAAAATTCAGAGAGTTGTTAGAAACGAAAAAAAAAAAAAAAAAAAGAAAGAAAAGAAAAATCTCAATCTGCCTTCACTTTTTCCCTCTTCTTCATTATCTTAATTGTTCTGTTAAAAGTTGCTTTAAGATAACTGAGAAGAGGTCAGGCATGATGGTGTGCACCTTTAATCCCAGTGCTCAGGAGGCAGAGTTAGGAGGATTGCCATGAGTTTGATGCCACCCTGAGAATGCATAGTGATTTCCAGATCAGCCTGGGCTAGGGAGAGACCCTACCTTGGGGGAAAAAAAAGTAAGAAGAGCTGGAGAAGGCTCAGTGGTTAAGGGCCTTGCATGTAAAGCCTGTTGCCTAAGTTTGGTTCCCCAATACCCAGGTAAAGCCAAATGTACATAGTGACACATATATGTGAAGTTTATTTGTAGAGTGAGAGACCTTGGCATGCCCATGTACACACTCTTTCTCTTTCTCTCTACTCACAAATAATATTTAAAATATTCCAAAATGACAATAAAGAACAGTTAGAATACTGTAAAATAATGAAGTTCTAGAAATAATTCTGAATTTCATTTATCATTATTTTCCATTAGATATTACTATAACCAAACCTGGTTTCAGATCTACATTTGTTTTACAGTTGTCAAGTAATGCATATTAATATAACCTTTAAACCAAACCATAAAGAAAAAATTAGTTTTAAGCTTTGATTTTTTTAAATGATGGGTTTATATAATGGGATTGTGATTTATTACTTCTCAAAAACAATTATCATGTTTCATTGTACAGTTTTCTATCAATCTACGAATGTTTTGAGCATCTGCTGTGAGCAAGGCATCTTCAAAAAATATGACATATACACGACATACTCAAGATGCTACATTTATTTTCCTTTACATTGCATTGTCAGGTATAGCACAGAATCTTGGCTTGAAATCTGTGCAATTAGTTTCCTTTATCTCATGTAACAAAAGGCGCAGATTTTACTATGACAAGTATTGAATAAAAAGCACCGCCAGTGGCTTGTGGTAGGAACACTTGTACTTTGAAATGTATAGTATGTTCTAGCTCCTCTTTGGTAAGTACCCTGATTTTAAGGGAAAGATACATTGTAGGCTCAGCAAGGAGTACTTCCTTCCTCATTAATATTTTTCATCCATGTTATCCTATAATGCGGCAGAGAATATATACGCACAGAAAGGAGTGATCCGAGAACACTCTTCTTAAGCATGCACTGACCTCTCTATATTTTTGTTCATGGAAATAACTGCCCAATTTATCATCCTCAGTAAACTTACAAAACAGGATAAAAATCATCAGTCTTAGTCCATGACTCCTGAGAGAAAGGTGCACAGGCTATTTTCAAAAGATGTGTGTGATAAGCACTATGCTTCAAAAATGTACTGTGTTCATTTGTTCATGGTGTGGGAGGAGTAGACAGCTAGTAGTGGGAGGACACCCACTGGTTGTTTCCAGTGAGTGGTGTGTGGTTGTGAGGAGCTTGGGTGTAAGTTTCATGCAGTCAGACCTTCAAAGGAAGAGATGAAGGCCTCATTGGCACCATTTGGATTCCCACTTGTAACTATTTTGCAGGAAAATTTTTGATAAAATGCAACTCCTTTTTGAGTCAGTGTCTTATTCTACTGTGGGGTGTCCTGGAACTCACTCTGTAGCCCCAGGCTGACCTCAAACTCATGATGATCCTCCTGCCTCAGTGTTTCAAGTGCTGGGATTAAAGGCATGCACCAAAAACCTGCCTCCTGGTTTTCTTGATTTAATCTTTTTCTTCAAGACTAAAAGCTAGGACCCCTCTCCAGACTGACTTGGAAAATTTCTGTTCTTTAATAAAATCTTCTCTGGGAGAATATGACTTATTATTGCAAGGTATAGATATGTTTGGAGGGGTTAGATTGGAAATTATATAGATTATTTACATGAAGATATTGGACCTATAATGTCACTTCTAAGAGTATAGGAATCACTTCACAACTGACCGATATCTCTGACCTTGGCTGTGTAAATTTGGTCAACTACCTAGGGAAGCAGTTTAAAAGCTTAGTGTTTGACTGGAGAGATGGATTAGTGATTTAAGGTACTTGCCTACAAAGCCAAAGGTCTGAGGATCTATTCCTTAGTACCCATGGAAGCCAGAAGCACAATGTGCCACATGCATCTGAAGTTCATTTACTGCAACTGAAGACCCTGGCATGCCCATTCTCTCTCTGTCTCTCTGCCTCTCTCTCTCTCTCAAATAAATAAATTTAAGAAAAAATTATTTAAAATAGCTTAGTTTTGTAAAAAGTTTGATGCTATTTAATGTGCAAAACAATTCCTCGTTGTAGATCACCCAAGAAGCATCAATATTCCTCACTTCTGACTCTATAAACTAGGGTACTGAGTCTAGAGTCTTCCATTATACCTGGAGTGTTTGAGAATATGTACTTATAGCCCCAGTTAAATGACTGTAATGGAAGCCATGAGTCAAGTACACTAGAAGGTAGAATGAGGCTTTAGTTTTTATGTGGCTACATGTCTATGTATATACTTGTCCAGTCCATACTACCTTTAGGGAGCCACATTCTCCTGTGGAACACATTGGAAAACTATGAAATCAAGAAGTGTAACCTTTTCACTTTCTATGAATTTTCAGCTCTGTTTAACCTCATCCCTGTGGGTCTTCAGTGGTGGCTATTGAAGGAGTTCAAACCAAGCTGTATTTGGCAGGGAACAGTGAGGGACACTTGTACACCTCAGTAAGTCTTTGTGTGCATGCTTTCACTATCCTGTTTTTCATCTGCTATGAAATAAAATGTGCTGTCTGTGTTTTCAGCTCAGATTTTGGTGAGAGAGATGAATCTTGGCTTGTATGGAAATTGATTGGTTTGGAAAGGCAAGATGTACTAATCAATCATTTGAAGTTAACATGTAATCTAAAATCAAAAATTCACTGAACAGTTTTCATACAGTGCCATTGGGTTATACATATCATAAAATGGTCTCCTGCCTTTGTGGTTGCAGGAAACAAAGCTATTTCTTATCTATATAAACAAATATTTTCCACCTTTATCCCTAAAAGAACTAATGAGATCTCTCTCTCTCAAATCATCTCTAAGACACAAAGATCAGGACTAGAAAGTGCTTTTAGGGATTTGTTGCTCATCTGTTCAATTAGCACAGTTGCCATCTGTCTCTACTTATTTTCAATTTTTCAGATTATTTTAATTGTAAAAATTATGGAATACAGTGTCATAATTGAGTGAGTGTACAGTGTGTAATGATCAAATCAGGCAAATAAGCATTTCCATCTTTTTAAATACTTTGTAAATAATTTTTGATTAATATAACCATTTCTCGTGTACTTTGTGCTATTTCAGTACATTTATACAATATTCACTAATTGTATCAGGATAATTAATAGTTCTTGTCTTTAACACCATTTTCTGTAGCTTTCAAGCTCCTATTAATTCATGATGTATCCACACTACTTTTTTTCAAGAATAAGGTAACCTATTTCTTCATAAAAACTCCCAGGAACATTTTATCAGGAGAATTTATTAACAATATAGGCCACAATTGAGTAAATAACATGGGCCAAATTAATCATTTTTAAGCATATTGACATTAAATTATAAGCATAGTGGTAAAAGTTAAGATTTTTTTATTTTTTTTTTTTTGAGGTAGGGTCTTGCTATAGCCCAGGCTGACTTGCAATTCACTTGTTAGTCTCAACTGGCTCAAATTCACAGCAATCCTCCTACAGAAGAGAAAGCCCACGAGTGCGAGAAATCCAAAGTCTGCCAGTGTGTCCGCCAGCCCGAGCAAAGGCTAGACCAGCTGCGAAACAAACAAGGTAAAGGTCTTTTCTGGGTCCAATTCTTTGGCTCCAAGAAGAGGCTCTGAAGGAGCGAGGTGGGAAGGGGCTTTTGCCTTTTGACACGTCCCCCCTTAGATTTGAGGATGATGAAGTGGTTGGGGCAGGCACGGCAGGGGAGTTTGAAGTCCAGCTTGTGCGGATGAGGCCGCCTAGCCAGTGTGCATGCCTGCCAAGGTGATGGCTTTCTTGCCTCTGTCAGTGTAATGGGCTTGCTGCAGTGCAACTGCCTGGGACAAGTGCAGATACTCAAACCATATCCTGTCTTGGATATGGTTTGGATATGTCATTGCCTCTCTCGGTGTTTGGTCCTATGAAGGCAGGCCAGCTTCTTCTCAGTGAACCTGAAGCTGTCTGCTACACCCCATTGTTGCCTGAAGGGAAAAGTGGAGGAAAGTAAATCTGAGCACTAAAGACTACTTTCAGAAGTACATAGCTAGAGATAGCTAAGTCATAGACAAGGCTTTTGATATTAAGGACTGAAGAGCTTTACACATTTTAAGAATGCTTCCTAGGTTTTAGAAGGAAGTCATCTTCCATGATTCTTCAAAGATCTTGGTTCCTAAGATTACAGGCCCTCTATATCAGATGAGTCTTCTGTTTTTGCAAACTCCTGTATTACTGTGTTGATATTAAAGTTTCATAATGAATCCCAGTTGCTCTTTCATGCATACAATTGTATATTTTATTTATTTATTGACTTGAGAGACGGGAGAGAGAGAAATAGGCAGAAAGAATGAGAGAGAAAGGGAATGGGTGTGCCAGGGCCTCCAGGCACTGCATATGAATTCAGATGCATGCACCACCTTGTGCATCTGGTTTATGTGGGTCCTGGGAATTGAACTTGGGTCCTTTGGCTTTGCAGGCAAGGGCCTTCACTGTTAAGCCATCTCATGATCCAAATGAAGGAATACATTTTACTAGAATTAGATAATCAACATTAATACATAGTGATTAATAATAAAACATTACTCAAATTATATTACAAAGTGATGTTTGGGGAAGGCATTAATGGAAGTATATTGCTCTGTTTTCTTGGGAACATTCGGCACTATGAAAGGGAAGTTTATTATTAGTTAACAATGAGCCCCACCTGGTCAATTTTTGCCCTGTCAACTTTTAATGTCTAGTTCCAAATACAAAAAATATATATATGCATTTTTGATCTGGTGTTCATCAATCTTTCCTGGAAAGGAAATGTTTAAAAAGAATTGAGGGTTCATTGCTGTGTGTCTTACTAGGTGTGCTATGCTAAACACATCAAGATCACACTGTATGTAATCATTTTAGGAGATATACAACACACACATGTACACACCAAAACCTAGGCTCCATTTGTTACTATGGATCTTTAAATATAGGTTTAATTATTCCATTCCTACCTATGCATAGGTTCTGCCTTTCATTGCCTTATAACTCCCACTGAAAATGCATGACATTTCTGTGTACTAATGACATCGGAAAACTATTAAAGAACATAGCCTGATGATGATAATCTGTGTTTAGTCAGAGTAATGCACAGAATGGTAAGTCAGTCAAAGGTGCATATTACCATAACTCGATTCACGCACATGGAAATTATCTCAAAAGAAGTAGCAGATTAGTGGTTCTTGACTCTAGGCTTGATGTTAAGAGAGGGAAGTTGAGGGCTAACTTCACTTCCCCATTTAGGGTATGTATACAGAAACCATCACAAAAACAGAACGGCAAGGATTAATCTATCAATATGAAAGTATAGCCATTCAAATTTATATATATTTACTCCCTCAAGCCAAACAAGTTTTGGCATTCATTTTAACTCATTAATTAAATGAGTGGAGTAGGATTATAGGTTGTTGTATTTTTCAACTGTCACTCATTTTTGTATAGCAGTTCATTAATCTGCATTACTTGAATTATGCTTTAATTTTTACAATTTTTCTTTTTATCTGACTTTCTCATTGAATTCAATATAATTATTTTTCTGTTATTTTTAACTTGAAATGGTAAGCAAGAACATGATCACAGATGATTTCATAGTTTCCCAAATGCATCCATTTCTAAAAACATTTTTTTTTTTGATGTTATACGTTTAGGCTGACCTTATGTTACCTAGATTTGTTATAATAGTGTCAGCCCAATAAAATATCATAATCCATTTCAAAACAGGTCTTATTTATTTTGGTTTTTCAATTACATTTATTTCCTGTACATTGCATTGTCAGACATTTAGCACAGAATCCTGGCTTGAAATCTGTGCAATTTAGTTTCCTTTATCTCATGTAACAAAAAGAACACAGCTTTTAATATGACAAGTATTGAATAAAGCACCACCAGTGGCTTGTGGTGGGAACACTTGTACTTTGAACCATACAGTATGTCTTTGCTCCTCTTTGGTAAGTACCCTGATTTTCAGGGAAAGATACACTGTAGGCTCAGCAAGGAGTACTTCCTTCCTCATTGATATTTTTCATCCATGTTATCCTATCTACTGCAGAGAATATACATGCACGGAAACGAATGACCCCATTTTGTTTTTCTATGTATGGTCTCACTGTGGTCAGGCTGACCTGGAATTCACTCTGTATTTTCAGGGTGGCCTCGAACTCAAGCGATCCTCCCACCTCTGCCTCCCCAGTGCTGGAATTAAAGGCCTGCGCCACCACACCCAGCTGAGAATATGACTTTTTTTTTTTTTTTGGTTTTTCGAGGTAGGGTTTCACTCTGGTCCAGGCTGACCTGGAATTCACTATGTAGTCTCAGGGTGGCCTCAAACTCACGACGATCCTCCTACCTCTGCCTCCCGAGTGCTGGGATTAAAGGCATGCGCCACCACGCCCGGCAGAATATGACTTTTTATTACAAGGTCTAGAGATGTTTGGAGGGGTAGATTGGAATATGTACAGATTATTTAAATGAAGATATTGGACTAATAATGTCACTTCTAAGAGTATAGGAATCACTTCCCAACTGACAGATATATCAGACCTTGGCTGTGTAAATTTGGTCAACTACCTAGGGAAGAAGTTGAAAAGCTTAGTTTTTGACCAGAGAGATGGCTTAGTGGTTAAAGTACTTGCCTACAAAGCCAAAGGTCTGAGGATATATTCCCTAGTACCCGTGGAAGCCAGATGCATGAGGTGCCACATGCATCTGGAGTTTGTTTGCTGCAGCTGAAGCCCCTGACATGCCCATTATCTGTCTCTCTCTTTCTCTCTGTCTCAAATAAATAAATTTTAAAAAATTAATTAAAATAGCTTAGCTTTATAAAGGATGATGCTATTTAATGTGCAAAACAATTCCTGGTGGAAGATCACCCAAGAAGCATCAATATTCCTCATTCTGATTTTATAAACTAGGGTATTGAGTCTAGAGTCTTCCATTATACCTGGAGTGTTTGAGAATATGTACTTAGAGCCCCAATTAAGTGACTGTAATGGAAACCATGAGTCAAGTACACTAGAAGGTTGAATGAGGCTTTAGTTTTTATGTGGCTACATGTCTATGTATATACTTGTCCAGTCCATACTACCTTTAGGGAGCCAGATTCTCCTGTGGAACACTTGGAAAACTATGAAATCAAGAAGTGTAACCTTTTCACTTTCTATGAATTTTCAGCTCTGTTTAACCTCATCCCTGTGGGTCTTTGAGTGGTGGCTATTGAAGGAGTTCAAACCAAGCTCTATTTGGCAGTGAACAGTGTGGGACACTTGTACACCTCGGTAAGTCTGTGTGCATGCTTTCACTATCCTGTTTTTCATCTTCTATGAAATAAAATGTCCTGTATGTGTTTTTAGGTCAGATTTTGGTGAGGAGATGAACCTTGGTTTCTATGGAAATAGATTGGTTTGGAAAGGCAAGATGAACTAATTAATTATTTGAAGTGAACATGTCTAATATAAAATCAAAAATTGAAAATTTTTCATACAGTGACTTTGGGCTATACATATCATAAAATGGTCTTCTGGCTTTGTGGTTGTAGGAAACAAAGCTATTTCTTAACTATATGAACAAGTATTTTCTACCTTTATCCCTAAAAGAACTAATGAGATCTGTGTCTCTCTCAAATCAGCTCTAAGACACAAAAGACCAGTACTTGAAGTGCTTTTAGGGATTTGTTGCTCATCTGTTCAATTAGCACAGTTGCCATCTGTCTCTACTTATTTTCAATTTTTCAAATTACTTTAATTGTAAAAATTATGCAATACAGTGTCATAATTCAGTGAGTGTACAGTGTGTAATGATCAAATCAGGGAAATAATCATTTCCATCTTTTTAAAGACTTTGTAAATAATTTTTGATTAATATAACCATTTCTCGTGTCCTTCATGCTATTTCAGTACATTTACAGAGTATTCACTAATTGTATCGGGATAATGAATAGTTCTGGTCTTTAACACCATTTTCTGGAGCTTTCAAGCTCCTGTTTCTTCATGATGTATCCACACTACCTGTTTTTCAAGAACAATTTAACCTATTTCTTCATAAAATCTCCCAGGATCGTTTTATCAGGTGGATTTATTAACAATATATGCCACAGTTGAGTAAATAACATGGTTCCAAATTAATCATTTTAAGCATATTGACATTTAATTATAAGCATAGTGGTGAAGTTAAGATTTTATTTATTTTTTTTTTTTTGAGGTAGGGTCTTGCTATAGCCCAGGCTGACTTGAAATTCACTATTTAGTCTCAAATTGGCCTCAAACTCACAGCAATCCTCCTACCTCTTTGTGAGTAAAGGTGTACACCATCATGTTCAATGATTTTATTTTATTTTTTGATGTTGACTGATTAATTGCAAATGTATAACATTGTAAGGCCTGGCTGTCTAGATAGCACTGCTCAGTAGAGCTTTCCACAATCATGGTGCCCTTCTTTAGTTTAGTTTTTCTTTTTTCATAGTCTGGATTAGGGTTCCAAAATGAGTTGAAAACAAGGACCCTTTGTACAAGGCCCAAGTGAATATTGATTCACTTGAATTTCTGACCCTGGTCAAAGCTTCTTGTGACCCTTCTTTCAATGAAATTGCATCTTTTCCTGGTTCTTAGAAATTAACCAATTGCACATTCTGAGTTGGGAAACACCTCCTTCCTCAGAATCACTATACATTCATCATTCATCAGTCACTGTCAGTGGATTTTGCCTAAGGCATAGACTGTATGACAAGTTATATATACCAAGTGGTGGGACTGTAGTAATGAACAAGGCCAGTTAAATTGTCAAGGTGTACCATACAGCCAAAGCTGGAGTTTTCACCTTTATTAATCTGAGTTGTCCTTTTCTTTTGGAAAAGCTGGATTTGCAAAGGCAGGGGATTTCAGAACTCTTGGCATCATTCTGTAAATCTCCACCCCAGCCTTGCAGACAGGCATCCATACTTCTGACAAAGCACTTCAGGACTGGGGAGAAGGGACAGAGGAGGCATCAGTGGCATCTCTGTGAAGGGAAGACATGGGAAGGCTCAGGTGGTTCTGCTCTACTGGGCTCACAAGCCCGAGAGTTTCTTTGTTGCTGAGACTGAAATTGTTGGGAGGTCAGGCAGGTGGAGAGGACCAGCGCATTGGGAATAAGTTGCACATTTGATTTTGCATATACCTCAGTTCTGAAAGGATTAGAAAAGAAGGTCGAGGGACCCATTAAAGAAAGCCTTCCAGCATAGTGGCAGCTCAGGGTAGAACAGCATCCAAGGTGGCCTCAGAAATCAGGTGAAATGGTGCAACACTTTTGTCCTAAGGTAGGGAGGTAGGTGGGCAGTACTGTTTTCTGCATTTACTAGAAAGAACTTATGAATACCAAGCCAGCTGAAAGCCGGGTTCATTCCTGACTTGGAAGAGAAGGCGCATTCCTGAGGATCGGGTAAAAGAAATCAAAACATTGGAGATGGGCTAGAGCTAAAAGAGACTGGGCTATGTATTTCCCAAATACTGCTTATAACAAACTCAAGCTCACTGAGTGGATTCCTAAAGCCAACCCGCTAGAAATGAGGGGTCCTAGAGAGCAAAGGGGGTTTGGATTGTACAAATTGGCATGATATGAAACATCAGCAGGGCATGGCCCCATACACACCTCTAACTCCACTCTTGTGCCAAGCACAGCCCAGAAATTGCCAGAGCTCCCCGGCCAGCCACTGTGATGTACAGCAGCTCCAGTGTCAGTGAGAGACTTCCTTTCAAGGAAGTGTAAAGCAGAGTACAGTCTCCTCTGGCCTCTGCATGCATATACACACATGTACATGCATTATACATATACATGCCACCCCTGTCCCTACACACGAATGCCAAAAGAAAGGAGGAGGAAGAAAAATGAGTCTGGGACCATAGCTTGGGTGGTATGGGCAAAGCCTGTGTTTCAAGCCACAGCACTGAAATAAAAAGAAAAAAAGAAAAAGGAAAGAAAATAGGTAAGGTGGAGCAATGCCTTAGCAGTTAAGACATTTGCCTGCAAAGCCTAAGGATATAGGTTCAATTTCTTCATGTCCTTCATAAGCCAGATTCACAAGGGGGTGAGTGTATCTGGAGTTCGTTTGCAGTGGCTGGAGGCCCTGGCATGCCCATTCTCTCAGTATCTCTCTGCCTCTTTCTCTATCCCTTTTTCAAGTAAATATATAAATTAATTAAAAATTTTAAAACAGATACCATGTGTCTATGTATCAAGGCAGGTATGGGAACATAGGCCTGTAATCCCAGCACTCAGTGAGCTGAGGCAGGAGGGTTAGCTTGGGTGGCTATACACTTAGGATTAGGAGATAGCTTAGTGGTTAAGGTGCTTGCCTGCAAAGCCTAAGTACCCAGGTTCAATTCCCCAGGACCTATGTAAGCCATATGCACAAGGTGGTGCATATATCTGGAGATCGTTTGCATTGGCTAGAGGCCATGGTGGACCCATTCTCTCTCTCCCCCCTCTCTGTTCCTCTCTTCCTCTTCCTCTTACTCTCTCTAAAAATAAATAAATAGACATAAAGTATTAAAAAATACTTTATCATATTGATTCCATCTGTCACTCACATTGAGTAACCATTTAGCTAGACATTTCTATTATCTGTGTTTCCAAGTTCTCTATTTTCCATTTTATTTAATAAACCCTAACATTGCACTTATGCTGTGCAGATACATTCTAATCACCTGAAAAATACTAATTCAGGGGTCTGGGGAAATTGCTCAGCAGTTAAAAGCATCTGCTAGCACAGCCTGCCTCCCAGGTTCAATTCCCCAGCCATCCACGTCAAGCTGGAAGGGCATTCATTTGCAGTAAGCAGATAAGGACCCTGGCCCTCCCCTCCCCTTCCCCCAACACACACAATTGCAAATAAATTTTTTAATATGAATTTGTCTAATTTTTGTGATAGTCTGTAGGGGAGACACTCTTTTAAGCCCCCACTCTGTGGATACTTTAACTGAACACCAGAGAGAGTATGTAATTTGCCAGGCCTCAGGACACTGGACTAAACTCTGAAGCCACACACCGCTCAGTGTTGCCACTGATCTGCTTTCCTGAGAACTCATCCAACCTATGTTCAACCTGGGAAGAGCATCTCCTCCTGATTCACTAGAGCCACATCCTGTTAATTCAAAGAGCATCCTCTCAAAAGAGTTTGCTGCAGTCCCCTGAGGGGAAGGAACGCTTCTTGCTGCCATGGTCTCTGCCCTCCCTCTTCTCTCATGACACGTGCTGCACAGCACACGTGCATGAAAGCTCTGAGGTGAGATGCCACCCACAGGACACTGGGCCAGTCCTTACCAAGACCAGTCCAGCCAAGACAAACCAGGTGGAGAGAGAGAGCCACCACCGACAAGGGTCCTGCCTGCACAACGCAGCACAGAGGCCCGCTGCTCTCTCTCACCTGAGATCAGAGGACCTTCCCTTCATGGGAAGACCCAAAACCTCTCAGAGTACTGAGAACATGTGAATACTGAGCGCTCAGCACTAAATGAGGCGTCTCTACCACACCCTCCAAGGCTCAAGGGATATTGCCTAAGAGGAGCTGAAAAAGATTTAAGAGGCAGTTGCTTTGGAATGCTCCTTCCAGACATCAAAGCCTTGTATTCATCACCTCACAGCCTTTCTCCTTACTTGCACAAGAGCTGTAGAAGGCTGGGTGCTTTGCCATCCCATCATTCATACCTGCTGGAGGAGGGCAATAGAAAAGATTTTAGGACCTCAAATTAGAAGAGGGGCTAATTGGAAGGAAGGTTTCCATAGAAGGGGACCTGGGAGGCAAGAGTAGATAATGGGAGGGGTTATCATCACAATATGCTGTGTCTATGTATGGAAATTGTCAACAAATGTTGTTTAAAAAATTGTTGAGTTAAGGATACCCTATTCAAAATGTTTTGAAATTGTTTGGTTTTTTTCCCCAGTTTGGAATAATGAGACATCTTGAGGAAAAAGTTCAAGTCAAGGTAGGAAATGCATTAGTTTCATATTCACCACATATGCCTAGCTTCAAAAGTGATTTTATGTAATATTGTTAATAATTTTATGGATGTACACGGAACTATCAGACTTGCAGCATTGTGTCAGGACTCAGAAGCTGCACCGTTTAGAGGATTTTGCATTACAAATGAGGATATTCAAGCTATGATTTATTGCATATTTCTGTATTTGTTGCCTGTCTTCACACCTTGTCTGAGCATTTGAGTAATGGTTCCTTGAGGACAAAGACAGCCTTCTTCATCACTTTATTTCTAGGTCCTAAAGCCCAGCTCTTTCATACAGATCTGCTGAGTGAATAGACACACAGTCTCTGATGGATATATATATCCATCCATCCATACACACATATCTAAGACTCACTCAACCACCAGAAAGCATAGATCACAACTCACAGGTCTCCCCAACACCTCTGAGTGATTCCAGCATCTTTGCCATGGTTTGATTCAGGGTACCCCATAAACTCGTGTTCTGAATGCTTGATCCCCAGCTGATGGCCACTGGAAATTGGAACCTCGTTGGAGGTATGGGGTTGGGGCGGACTTATGGGTGTTATAGCCAGCTTCCTTGCCAATGTTTGGCACAGTCTCCCGATGCTGTTGTCCACCTGATGTTGGCCAGGAGGTGATGTCCAGCCTCTGCTCATGCCATGTTTCCCCTGCCATCGTGGAGCTTCCCCTTGAGTCTGTAAACCAAAATAAACCCTTTCCTCCCACAAACTGCTTTAGATCCAGCAACAAGAAGGTAATGGCAGCAATCATCTTTTACACACACTCCTGCACACACTTACATGCTTTTGTACATTCTTACACACTCTTGTGTACATGCGCAATCTTGCACACCCTCACACACTCTTGTAACATTTTCACACACATTTATACACTCCCCACACATTTGCCTGCTCGTACACACTTGCACTCAAACACACTAAAACTCAAACAAAACACACACTTGCACACTAACACCCCTGAACACTTAAGCACATATTGCAATAAACACATACTTTTGTACAGATTTACACATGCATCCATTCTTTCACACATCTTCACACTCATAATCCTGGACACTTATACACCTGAATATGCACGTGCACACTCTTGAACACATTTGCATGCTCTTGCAATGCTTACAAACTTGCACTTCAAAACAGTGAGGTGAACTTGCACATTGTTGCATGCATGTACATGCTCTTGTGCATTGCATCCCTTGCACTTTTGCACAGGTTTACACACTAACACTTAAACACCCATGAAAACAAACTCACACTGTGGTAGTTGGACTAGATGGCCCCAATATATTCAGTGTTTTATTAGTTCATACTTTGCTTCCTGGCTGCAGGCAAGGTCACTCGACAGATCTTAAGGTGTGGTGGTGGGTTTGAGATTCCATTGTAAAGATATGCAAAGTATCCCTAGTTAGAGTTCTGGAGCTATGCTGTGCTCTGTGGCTTTTGGCTTGGGAATTTTATCTCTGTGTGTTTGGTCCTGTGAAACAGGCCAGCTTCTGCCATTACAGAACTTCCCCTGGATCTGTAAGCTTCAATAAGTCTCTTCCTCCATGACTGTGCCTGGTCTGGAAGTTCATCTCAGCAAACCTGAAGCTGTCTGCCACAGAAGCTGGTACCGAGAATGGGGTGAGACGAACCCAACCATATGGATTTTCTTCTTTTGGAACCTTTGTTTTGGAGGAACAGGCATGGACTTGATGCTTGCAAGTGAAGATGCCTTCTGGAGTGGTAAGCCAAGTTTTATGGACTATTCTGATGGGAGTTTGAGAATGCTAAGTGCAGACAGTATTGAACTTCAAGGTTTGGCTTATGAGCTTTCTAAGGGGAAGGAAAGACTGTAGAGGACTTTGCTGGAACTGGGCTCCTGCTGGACTGGGTGTGCTCTGCTGCCCAGGCCCAGAGAGTTTGATCAAGCTTAAATTGGTAATTGACTTATGTGCTTGGCTAAAGATATTGGACTGAATACAGTTTATAATGTGAGATGGTTATAAATCTATTGGGGGCCAGGGACTGAATGTGGTAGTTTGAAGAGATGCCCCCAATATATTCAGTGTTTTATTAGTTTATAGTTTACTTCTGTAGCCACCTGGCTGGAGGCAATGTCACTGGGGGGATCTTAAGGTGTGATGGTGGGTTTGAGATTTCAATCTACAGATGCAAAGTGTGCCTAGTTGGAGTTCTGGAGGTGTGCTGTGCTCTGTGGGGATTTTATCTCTGTGTGTTTGGTCCTGTGAGAGCAGGCCAGCTTCTTCTGCCATTACAGAACTTCCTCTTGATCTATAAGCTTCAATAATGCTCTTCCTCAAGAACTGTGCCTGGTCTGGAAGTTCATCTCTGCAAACCTGTCTGCTACACATACTCTTATTCACACCTACACAGTCTTACACACTTTTTCACATTAACACTCCTGAACATACACAGTAAAGTGAACTTACATATTCTTGTGCACATTTGCATACTTCTGTGTATCTCTACACTCTTGCACATTTTTGCATTCTTGCACACACTTTTGCACACATGCTCATGTTCTTAAACACTTGCATAAGTCACACATCTATACACACTAACAATCCTAAACCCTTTACACACATGACAATGAACTTAAATACTTTTGTACACATTTTCACACTCTTACGATGCTCGCACAATCGTGCACACATCTTTATACTCCTGCACACTATACACACAGCACAGTAAGATCCCAAAATAATAAACAATAATAAACCTATAATTAATTTATGTAGAATGTTGTGCATTCATCCATTCCCTCTAAGAACTTGAATCAGTCTAGACATTTCCCTTCTTGAGAAAACGTGAGTACTTCCTGAACTGGGATGGCCACATGTGTCTAATGACAAGGTTGGAGCAGTCAGGAGTAGGTTACGATAGGGGGGAGGGAGTGGCTCTACACCCCACGCCTCGCCATCCTCCAGCCCTACAGAAAGTAGTGGTTTTCATGAGGCGAACCTCTGAATCTGTGTCTAAGAGATCAAGTTCCAATTAGAGCTAAGCAGTGCAGCCAACGTGTTTCCAGAAGGATTTGAATTTTCAAGCTGTGCTAAGTGTCTTTTTGCTTCTGTACATGAAAATTGCTATATTTTCAGTTTTTGTTCGAAAGAAAATAGTTTCAGTTATTATCGATTCCATACAAATTCCACTCATGATTTTTATGTTAAAAATTCCAAAAGTCTCTTCAGTAGATAATTTATATTCCTCTAAGATAATTTTTTTGAAAACTAGAATAAAAAGAGCTCTCAAACTTCCCAGAGGCAGATATATACATACATCTCCTGCATTTGAGATTTTAAAGCTAAAAGCTCTTGCCAGAGGCCCATCCATCTTACATGACCAAGAGACAGGCTCCGGTCACTCTCTGTGGGCAACTGGACGCACTTCAGAAGGCATGAGATGAGAGCTCTTTTTCTGGATTTGCTTCTCACCAATGTCTAAAGCAAAAAGTACTTTAGGGTTCCTTATTTGAAATAAAAAAAAAAAATCTAACTCTCCTAATACTTTTCCTCTTATATTAGTTTTTTTCTTTTTTGGTTTTTCGAGGCAGGGTCTCACTGTAACCCAGGCAGACCTGGAATTCACTATGTTGTCTCAGGGTGTCCTCTAACCTACCTCTGCCTCCCAAGTTCTGGGAATAAAGGCATGAGCCACTATACCCAGCTTACACTAAATTTTTATACATTCATTCATCAGATATTGACTGGACATCTCCTTGCACTCACATGCAGGGAAGGCAGCAGTGAACGAGGTAGATTCTCATCCTGGGGGTGGAGGGACAGGCTGCAGGGTTTGTGTTCACCCTCTTTTGCTCTAAAGACGCCCTGTGCTATGCAGTGAGGACTTGGGGTGTATGACGACTACAGAGGCTGAGAGAAAATCCTCTTGGTGCAGACATTAGGGGTGAAAAGCCAAGGGTCACTGAATTACTCAGCCAAGAGCTGTAAACATAACCAAACAAAGCAGACAGAGTGCTGCTTGAACTTGCCCACTGTCTTTTATCCTCGGCAGACTAGAAGGATGAATTCATAAATACAACAAGGTCTTTGCACAGCAAGAACTGCAAGCCCATTTGCTGGGTTTAACAAAGATGATGGAAATGTAGCAGCCAAGGGGGGTCATTGATCCCTGAGCCTTGTGGAGCTGGGCATGGCAAGTTATATTTACAATGCAAACATAACTCTTAAAGTCTCTAACTTTAAATTCTGCCCTTCTCTTCCAGGGCTCAGGAAGGGGTAACATTTCAATATATATACTATATTATGATATATTTGATTTCTTTTTCCTGAATAAAACATTTGAAGAATGTCAGCTAGATAATAAAAAAGTCAACTAACTCACTGGCAGGTTAGTAACTTTATGTATCTTTATATCCCAGAAAATACCTAAGTAGATTACAACCCTTCTACATGTCTCAAAATACATTTTGTACTGATAACTTGTGCGCAATAGCAATGGAATTTCAAAGGGTTAGAATAGTGCATCTGTCTAATCCACATATCATTAAAAGCCAATACCACCAAAAATATTGTCTCTCCACACAATAGTAAAAGACAGCCTCTTCAATCTATTCTTTTAAATTTTATTTATGTATGTATGTATGTATGTATGTATGTATGTATGTATGTATGTATGTATTTAAGGCAGAGAGAGGGAGGGGGAGAGAAAGACAGAGAGAGAGGATTGTGTTTTTAGCATTATGAATCTGACCAAGAACAGGCATCACAATTAAAAAAATTAATTTATTTTATTTGTGCACGCCACCATGTGCCTTGGCTTACATGGGACCTAGAGAATCGAACTGGGGTCCTTAAGGCTTTGCAAGCATAAGCCTTAACCAGTAAGCCTTCTCTCCAGTCCTCTTCGATCTCTCTTTAAAAATGATGTTGCCTGGGCTGGAGAGATAGCTTAGTGGTTAAGGCGCTTGCCTACAAAGCCAAAGGACCTCGGTTCAATTCCCCAGGACTCACGTAAGCCAGATGCACAACCATGCATCTGGAGTTTGTTTCCAGTGGCTGGAGGCCCTGGCACACCCATTCCTCTCTCTCTCTCTCTCTCTCTCTCTCTCTCTCTCTGTTTCTTTCCCTCTCTCAAATAAATAAGTAAAAATGAAAATATCCATTAAAAACTTAAAAAAACAAAAAATGATGTTTCTTGGGCTGGAGAGCTGGCATAGCAGTCAAGGCATTTGCCTGTGAAGCCAAAGGACCCAGGTTCAATTCCCTAGGACCCTCATAAGCCAGATATACAAGGGCGCATGCATCTGGAGTTCCTTTTCAGTGTCTTGAGGCCCAGACACACCCATTCTCTCTCTGTATGTCTTTCTTCTCTCTCTCTCTCTCTCTCTCTCTCTCTCTCTCTCTGCTTGCAAATAAATACATAAATAAGATAAATTAATTTTTTAAAATTGTGTTGCCTGTTCTTGGTCAGATTCATAATGCTAAAAATACAATGCTTGAACTGGTAAGAAAATGACCTATTAGCATCCAAGTGTTTGGAAATTCAAAATGAGAAGTCCTCCACAGCACACTCCAAGGTCAACAAATCTTTATTTTTTAAAAAATGAAAAACTGCTAATCAGCCTTTGGTATAGCCCTGCTTGATGCAAATTATACTACTTGTCAAGACTTTTGTTTAGTTACAAATAAAAGACTCAGTGGATAAAGGTTTGGCCTTTTGTTACAGGTTTTCTGCCAAAGTGTGACCTAAAATGAATGAATTTGGGATTGAGTGGGGCCTCCTGACTCTGTAAGTTAATCCTGGCAGTAATTAGCTAAGAAGGGGTGTTATAATGAAAGCCCAGGGCCTGATGTTTATATGATTTTTCCACAGCTGTAGGGGATGGCACGGTCTTCTTCTGTCTTTCCCATTTACTATCTTGGTAAAGCTTCTCACTCTAGCCCAGGCCGACCTGGAAATCACTCTGTAGTTCCAGGCTGGCCTCAAACTCACTGTGATCCTCCTACCTCTGCCTCTAGAGTGCTGGGATTAAAGGCGTGTATGACCTCACCCAGCTATTTTTGTAATTTTCAGTTTCCTAAGCTGGTACTTCTTTTGTCACCTCTGTTTCTTAGTATTGAATTTCATCATAGTACTAAGATGGGATGGTGTCTTCTTAATTTCACTTTGATATTGATCATTGCTGAAATATAGCAATACAGTTGTTTTCTGTATATTAATATGGTTTCTTGAGACCTTACTAAATTACTATACTATTATTTAGTGGAATCCTTGGGGTTTTCTCTATATAGAATGATGATGATGATGATGATGATTTTGGTTTTTCGAGGTAGGGTCTCACTCTAGCCCAGGCTGACCTGGCATTTACTATGTACTCTCAGGTGGCCTCTAACTCATGGTGATCCTCCTACCTCTGCCTCCCAAGTGCTGGGATTAGAGGTGTGCGCTTCCACACCCAGCTAAGTTTATATTATTGATAAACAGAAATTGTTTTGCTTCTTCCTCTCCATTTTCCATCGGCATGCTTTTAATGCCTTTGTCTTGCCAATTATCCTGTGTAACAATTCCAGTCAATATGGAGTTAGAGGCAAGCATGCTTGCCTTCATCTTAAAGAACAAGAATGCCCCATTTTACCATTAAAATATGATTGCAGTGGGCGGTGCAAGCGATCCAGCTACAATCCCAGTACTCTGGAGACCAAAGCAGAAGGATTTCAAGTTCAAGGACAGCCTACTGAGACCCTGTCTCTATCCACCTATCTGCCCCACACAAAAGTAATAGTTGTGCCATCTCCAGTTATTTTTCTTTTTATAAAGATGATAGAGCTCTGGTCTAAATGTAGTCAGCTTCTGAGTGTCTTTATCATAAAAGGGTGTTGAATTTTGTCATTGTTTTTTATGCATTAAGATTATCATGGCTTTTCATCTTTATTTTGCTAACATGGTGTAACACTTTACTTTCACATGTCAAAACATTATTTTGGCCCCTTTCTGCCTTCCCCTTGCCTTCCCTGCATTGAGCATTTCTTTTTTTTTTTTTGTTTGTTTGTTTGCTTGCTGACCTGGAATTAACTATGTAGTCTCAGGGTGGTGAAGTCTCACTACCTCTGCTCAGGCTGATCTGGCAATTCTTTTTCACTCTGTAGTCTCAGGGTGGCCTCAAACTCATGGCTATCCTCCTACCTCTGCCTCCCGAGTGCTGGGATTAAAGGCTTGCGCCACCACTGCTGGCTGAGCATTTCTTAATATTGGTCATCTTGGGTTCCTGGAATAAACCCTGGTAGTAAAAGTGATTTTTTTTTCCAGTTTTGGTTTTAGTATTTGAGTCTTACTGTTTTTTTCCCCTTGATCAATCTATTTCACAGTGTGTTTACTTGATTTTGTTCTTAAAAAAATTGGGGGTTTCATTAATTCTTTATTGTTTCTCTATTCTCTATTTTATTTCTGCTGTTAATCTAAGTACCAGAGGTTCTTCCAAAATAATAAATTTATTAATAAATGAACACTATAATAGAAATATATGTAAGCATATTCAAGGGACCAAAGCCAAGAAAAGATAAAATTTAAAACTAAAAGTGGAAAAAAAAAGAGTTGGAAAATGGAATATGAGGACCAATAATGACAGGTGTGTCAGTCCAAAGTGGATAGGCAGATGCTGAACCATGTCCCCACACAAGTATTTTTTGAATAAAGGCCTAGTGACCTTTGTTCAAGGTTGTACATCTTGATGCCTTCTGTGCTAGTCCCAGCTATTAGGTATGTTGTCAAGAAATCTCTTCATAACCTCTTGCCTACTTTGTTTTTCTCTTAGGTTTTGACATAAGTGACTCCATTTTGATCCTGAAAACATTCACACTACTCTAATCTTCATTTATCTTCACAAGCGCTTTAGTTCTTTGTGTAGACTGAAGTTAACTTTCCAGTGTCCTTTCTATTGAATTAAAGAACTTCCATTCATTTATTTCCTTTCATAAGGCAGATCTGGTAGAATCAAATTATCTTTTCGTGGTTCAGTCTTAGAGTGCTTAAACATCTTCATCTTTGAAGGAATTTTTTTTTTTTGCAGTGTTTTAACTTACCCTCTTCTTGCATAGCATTTCTGTTTTGCTTTTAGCACTCTGGGTGCATTGTACCTTGTTCCTAGCCTCACAGATTCTGCTGAGAAGTTAGCTGTCAGTTGTATTGAGCCCCCTTTGCACACAAAGACTTGGTTCTCTCTCTCTGCTTGCTGTGTTCTGTCTTCCCCGTTTGGCTTTGAGCGGTGAGATTAGGTGGTGTCTACACGTGTATCTCTTTGCCTTTTCTTTTTAATGTAGAGTTCCCCCCATCCTGCTCCTTTTTCTTCTTCTTTATTACACACATTGATGACTTTCAAATCACCTGGGAATTTTAAATACCATTTCCTCCAGCATTCTTTTGGTTCCTGTTGCTTTCTCCTCCCCTTCTGAGACCCATTATGCATCTGCCAGTCCCCTTCACAGTGTGGGTCTTAATGTGTCTGAGGAGGCTGATGTTGTTGTTCTGTAAGGTGAGGAAAATCTCAATTGACCTATCTCCAGATAAGAGGAGACTGAGAATTAGGTGAGTTAAGACACTTCAAATCTCACGGCCTTACCAAGAGTTAGTCTTTTTTTTTTTTTTTCATGAATGAATGTTCTTCAAATTATTACAAGTCTGGAAGAGTTTCCAGATTTTTGAAAATGTTGATTTTGAAAACTGTGCATGTTTATTGCTTTTATAAAGGCATGATTGTCTTAGCTTCATTATTTTTCTGGAAAGGCTATCATGGATCCTATTATATTAAAAATATCTGAGCAAGTATGGTGGTGCACGCCTTTGATCCCAGCACTCAGGAGGCAGAGGTAGGAGGATTGCTATGAGTTCAAGGCCAGCCTGAGACTACATAGTAAATTCCAGGTCAGCCTGGGCTAGCGTGAGACCCTACCTCAAAAAACAAAAACAATTAATAATAATAATAATAATAATAATAATAATAATGTCTCCTTCCCCTCTATTACATCACTAAGTTCTCTCCTGCTATCTTTGGTTTAGAAGGTGCCATAACCTGTCACCCCTTTATGATCCCTGATATACTGTTTTATTAATTAATATTTGTCTTATCACTTAAGAGTAGAAAAAATAGGCCAAAGGATCCCATCCTTTTTAATCTTTCCAATTTCTGAATAAGGACAAAATAGCCAGGCAAAGTGGCGCTCACCTTTAATCCCAGCACTAGGGATGCAGAGGCAGGAGGGTTGTTGTGAGTTCGAGGCCACCCTGGGACTACATAGTTAATTCTAGCTCAGCCTGGGACAGAGTGAGACTCTACCTCAAAAAAAAGTTCCTTGATTTATTTGTGTATGGGTATATGTAAAGATTTCTTGTTTCTGCAAACGAACATGAGGCTTTCCATGGGTGGCTGGTGAATTGTACCTGGGCCAACAGGCTTGGAAAGCAAGCCCCTTTAATTGCTGAGCCATCTCTCCAACTCCTTCTTCCAATCTTTTTTTAAAAAATATTTTTATTTATTTGAGAGAGAGAGATACAGAAATAGGTAGGTAGACAGCCAGGCATGGTGGCGTACACCTTTAATGCCAGCACTCAGGAGGCAAAGGTAGGAGGATCGCCATGAGTTCGAGGCCAGCCTGAGACTACATAGTGAATTCCAGGTTAGCCTGGGTAGAGTGAGAGCCTATCTTGAAGAAACAGAAACAAACAAAAAATCGGCAGGTAGAGAGAGAGAGAATGGGCCCCGTAAGGCCTCCAGCTACTACAAATGAACTCCAGATGTGTGCGCCCCCTTGTGCATCTCACTTATGTGGGTCCTGGGGAGTGGAACCAGAACGCTTTGGCTTGCAGGCAAACACCTTAACTGCTAAGCTTTCTCTCCAGACCTCTTTCTTCCAGTCTTGAAGTTGATTTTACCTGCTTCTAAGCAGTATTCATGACTACTAGGCAAAGTACAACTTCAGAGAGCCAAGGTATTCGAAATGTGGCAAAGTAACTGAATACCGTTTCCACAGACTCTGTGCTCCAAATGCAGTGCAAGAGGATTGGGAACAGGCCGCCTAGCCTCAATGTAGGGACAGGGTTGGCTCATGCATTTAGTGCTCCTATGTTTTTGAATGGATTGCCTAAAGGATTGGCTCCTGTCTTACCCATCTTGGAGCCTTGAGGACACCAACACTGTCTTCCTACCTGTAGAGCAGAGTTAGTGGATTGGGTTAATAGACACCATAAATTCCACCCTATTAATCCACGGAGCAAATAAGATGAAATAAAAAATTATTTCAGGGCTAGAGAAAGTACCCAGTGGTTAAGGCACTTGCCTACCAAGCCTAAAGACCTGTTTGACTCTGCAGAATCCATGTAAATCCAGTTACACAAAGTGGTGCATGCATCTGGGATTTGTATGCAGCTGCTAGAGGCCCTGGCACACCCGTTCTCTCTCTACCTGCTGGGCATGGTGGCACACACCTTTAATCCCAATACTCACTAGGGAGGCCGAGGCCAGCCTAAGACTACATAGTGAATTCCAAGTCAGCCTGGGCTAGAGTGAGGCCCTACCTTGAAAAGCCAAAATAATTAATAATAATAATAATAATAATAATAATAATAATAATAATAATAATATAATTCTTTCAGCACAGAGCAAGTAATTTAAAAAACCTAAGCTCTAACCTTCCCTCTGGGGATTAAGAGTTATTCTATGTGTCCAGTGCCCCAACAGTTTTGGAACTGTCCATGGAACCAGCTTCTATCTCAGAAAGCTTGGAGCTCTGCTGGATCTGATGAAGTCTAACCACAGGGGATGAATGGTAGGGAGGGGACAACTTTCTCCTCAGTCTTCTTCATGCACATGTACAGAGCATATGTATACACACACACACACACACACACACACACACACACACACACACGGGAATATACCTCATACATCATATCAAACATATTACTATCCACGTGCACATGCCAAAGAATCCACTTTTCAAAGGACTATGAAAGTGCTGAAGAGATTGCTTGGTGGTTAAAGGTGCTGCTTGCAAAGGCTGATAGCCTGGGTTAAATTCCTCAATCCCCACGTGAAGTCAGATGCACAAAGTGGTGCATGTATATGGAGGTCATTTCTAGTGATACCCATCCTCCCCCACCACGCCTCTCCAATAAATATATTTTAAGAACACAATAGGGCTGGAGAGATGGTTTCTCAGTTAAGGCACTTGCCTGCAAAGCCAAAAGGATCCCAGTTCAATTCTCCAGGACCCACATAAGCTAGATGCACAAGAGGGGCGCCTGTGTCTGGAGTTCGTTTGCAGTGGCTGATGCCCTGGTGCACCTATTCTCTCTCTCTCTGCCTCTCTCTTTTTCATATATATATATATATTTTAACTTAAATAGGGCTGGAGAAATTGCTTATCAGTTAAGGTGCTTGCCTACAAAGCCTAAGGACACAGGTTTGAGTCCCCAGTACCCACATAAGCCAGATGCACATGGTGGCTCATGTGTCTGGAGTTTGTTTGCAATGGTTGGAGGCCCTGATATGCCCATTCTCTCTCTCCCTTTCTCATAAATAAATATAAAAGAAAAAATAGTTAGCCAGGCATGGTGGTGCATGCCTTTAATCTCAGCACCCAGGATGCAGAGGTAGGAGGATGGCCATGAGTTTGAGGCACCCTGAGACTACATAGTTAATTCCAGATCAGCCTTCGCTAGAGTGAGACCCTACCTCGAATCCCCCAAAGAAGCAAAAATACATGAATAGAATCTTTAAAAGGACTCTAAAATATGTTAAAACATAAACAATATAAGTAGATCTAAATTGTGACACCAATAACATAAAGTGAAGAGGGAGAGAGGAGTTAAAATGTAGAACTTTTGTATACAACTGAACTTGCCACTTGTTATCAGCTTAAAATGGACTAGTTTATTTTACATAAGCCCCAAAGTAACCCCATGTATACTACAGAAGTTACACAAAAAGAAAATGAAACGAGCCAAAGCACTTCAATACCAAATAGCAACAAAAACACAAAGATAGAATGACAATGAAAAGTGGTGACACAAGATTTTGGGGTTTGGGAGTGTAGCAGACAGCTGTAGGTTCTCTGAGATAAACTTCCAGACAAGGCACAGTTATGGAGGAAGTGATATTATTTATTGAAGCTTACAGATCCAGGGGAAGTTCCATAATGGCAGAAGAAGCTGGCTTGCCGTCCCAGGACCAAACACAGAGAGCAAAGCCAAAAGCCAAAAGCACAGCATACCTCAGGAACTAGGCCCACTTTGCATATCCTTACAATGGAATCTCAAACCCACCCCACACCTTAAGATCCACCCAGTGACCTTGCCTCCAGCCAGGTGGATGCAGATGCACACAACAAACTTATAAAACACTGAATGTATTGGGGGCCATCGATTCAAACTACCACATGGTGGTATTCCCCCAAATTTATGAACCCAAATGTTGGGCCCTGTCCTATCTCTAACAAAGAATTAATAAAGATGAACTCAAGAAGGATCATTTATGAATCATTAAGTTGATTTAGGGAGAAATCACAAATAGTGGGGTTTACTTAAGGGAAACTGGGATCCAGGAAGAAGTCCAGAGCAGAGGCACCAGCACATTGGGAAGTGGGAAACACAGACTCACGTGGAAGACACAGCAGAGTCCATCAGATTCATTCGAGAGACATGGCTGGGGCAGAACCATAAACACGTGGAAGATAGAACGTACATGCTTATGTAGGGAGATTTAGAAGGAACAACCACAGCATCCGCTTTGAGTTTCCCCAGGGAAGAACATTAAGAGGGCAAATAAGTGGTAGTGGCTTAGGGAAGAATAGCAGAGAGAAAAAAATATCAAAGCAAGACCAAGTGATTGAGAGGAGGAGTAGAGAAGAGGGTCACACCAATGGTTAGCCCAAGTCGAGAGAAATTACACAGGTAGGAGGCCTAGAGTTCGAGGGAGCACTCACCATGGTGGATCTGGAGTGTAAGGGAAATACACAAGTGGTAGATTCAGGGACCAGAGGGAAATCATACATGTAATTACAGTGAGAAGTGACCCCAAATGATAAACCAAAGGCAAGCAGAAAACCATCCAGATGAAGAAACAGTGCTCTGCTCCCTTCCCCCCAGAGAAGAGGGGAGCCACGCATAAGTACCCAGGCAGAGACAGTAAAAGGAGAGAGAAGAAAAGGGTGAGCTGGAATAGCCTTTAGAGTTGACTGAAACATATTCGTTCTTCAGATTCAGGAATGCAAGGGGGAAACCCGATTGCAGAAAAACAAAATTAGACCCACATCTCTCATCCTGCACCAAAATCAACTCAAACTGGTCGACGACCTTTATGGGAAGGCAGAAATGCTAGGCAGTGGAAGTAACAGTTATAACTGTAGGTGTGTTGGACAGACACATGTCCCATCTCCATCCTGCCTTAGGTAGGTTCTGGGGATTTGAACTACACTCATCAAGCATCATAGCAAATGTTTTTAGCCACCTAGAAAGCTCACAAATTGTGTATTTCATTGAGTTTTTTTTATTTTTTATTTTGGTTTTGCAAGGTAGGGTCTCACTCTGGTCCAGGCTGACCTGGAATTAACTATGTAGTCTCAGGGGGGCCTCGAACTCTCAGCGATCCTCCTACCTCTGCCTCCCGAGTGCTGGGATTAAAGGCGTGCGCCACCACGCCCGGCTTTATTGAGTTTTTGATTGGCATGCTGCCTGTATATATTTACGAGATATGATACGCTCTCTTCATTCATGTGCACAATAGGTCGTGAGCAACTTAGAGTAAGTAGCAAATTCATCACCATCATTAATTTGTTTGTCGCATTCATCATATTGTGGTGTAGAGTGTAAAATGTATCCCCTCGTATCAAGCAATAACTCTTTTCCTATGAAGTAACCTTCCCCACCACACCCCACCCCCAGCCTCTGGTCACCACTCTTCTACTGCCAACTTCTGTGAGACCATTTTTTTTTTTTTTTTTTTGTTTTTCGAGGCAGGGTCTCACTCTGGTCCAGGCTGACCTGGAATTCACTATGTAGTCTCAGGGTGGCCTTGAACTCTCGGCGATCCTCCTACCTCTGCCTCCCGAGTGCTGGGATTAAAGGCGTGCGCCACCACGCCCGGCTGTGAGACCATTTTTGTACCTTCCACTTGTGGATGTGATCCTAAGATGCTCTCCTTTCTGTGCTGGGATTATTTCATTGAGTATCATCATCTCTGGCTTCATCCATGTTGAAATGAGGGAATGGGAATGTGTCATGCCGGTGACATTTTGTACACATACACACCACGGTTCCTTTATCCATAAATCTGTTTTGGAAATTTATGTTGATTGCATATTCTGGCTGCTGCAGACATGGCAGTAAAATTGCTTTTTTCCTTTCTTTTCTTGTCTTGTCTTTTCTTTTCTTTTTTTTTCTTTTTTCTTGTGAAGCAGGATCTTTCTACATAGCTAGGTTAGCCTTATTATCCTGTTGCCTCAGACTTCAGAGTGCCGAGAAAGCAGTCACATGCCATCATGCCTGGTTCTGTGCTATATACTGATTTAATTTCACTTCCTCTGGACATATACTTCGTAGTGGGATGGCTGTGTGAACCCATTTTAGTAGAGAAATCCTCACACTGTTTTCCATAATGTCTGCACTAATTTACATTCTGACAAACAATAGCAGACCCCTCCTTTTAAGAAGGAGGACACAGGAGGGCCTTCCATACAGAAAGCATTAGTTAACACTGAGAATATACCTGATTCCCCAAATCAAAGTGGAATGTCATTGCATTAAAATATAGTGAATCTGATCTCGAATGTTTTACAAATTACCCCATCCCTTTCTCAAATCCCCCTCCAAAGGATAAAATCAATCATGACCATTTATCCATTTATTCTTGTCACCAATATGTACTGAGCATCCCTCTGTGCCATGCACATGCTGTACCTTCTAGGAGGACACGGACACACACACACACACACACACACACACACACACACACACAGCAAAGTCATTGTTTTGGAGACGATGCTTAGACGCTTGTGAGGGGAGCAGAGTATAAGCAACTGCACACCATCTTCCCAGATGGCAGAAATAAAAGCTATGGCACAAGGGTGGGCAATGCTCTTTCTGTAGGGGAAAAAAATCTCTGGGGTTTTGTTGTTGTTCTTGTTGCTATTTTGTCATGAGTCTAACCTAATCCCTTTTGTAAAAATACCAAAGACAGTCAATGCAACTCTTTCCCAATTCACTTCAACTAAATTTATAACAGGGGTTGTTGAAACTCCCAGTTTCTCTGGCTGTGTAGAAACCAGTGAAGCCTGGAGTGTTTAGCTGTAGCATTCAGAGCCAGCCCTGTTTTGTAACTTGTTCAATCCCTCTCTCAAAGCCACGTTGGAGAAGCAAACAGAAAGGTCAGATTAGCAATTACAGCCTTGGAGATTTGCCAACCACCGTCCAGCATACTCATAACCCCTATTTGACCCAGACTTTTATTTTCTCCAGTTCTCTCAAAAGACTAAGAGAGCTTTAATACAGATTCAGAAGAGAGGCAAGTCAACAGCTCTTTGTTTCTAGTCTAGTCTTTGTTTCTATTGCATTGTCTTATATGCTTACAATAGACTGCTGATTTATTGACTTACTTATATTTGTACAAACATCCCATGATGCACTTCACTTTCCTAACATGAGCATTTAATATGTGCAAAAATGACTCAACAGCGTTTTCCCCCGAGACGTCATAGGAAAAATATTTCATCCTGAGAGTTCTATTCCTTCTATCTCTACTTGTAAACTGCATCTTTTTCCTTATTCTTTCCTTTCTATCTCTTATACGGATTCCCCAGTGCCCAGGTAAAGCCAAATGCACCAAGTAGGACAGGCATCTGGAGTTCATTTGCAGCGGCCAAAGGCCGTTGGGTGCCTATTCTCATTCATTCTCTCTCTCTCTCTCCATTTCCCAATAAATTTTTAAAAAAATTAAAGCATCAAAGATTTCTGATGATGTCAGAAACACAAATAGTGATTGAGTAGTCTGGGTATACATTTATAATTAAAGAAGCAATACACTTCTGTTAGATGTGATTTTTCCACCCGTTGTTCTTAGATGCCACTGTTCTATCCGTGAACAGCCAAGAAGCCTAGGGAAAGGATTAATCATTTCTTGAGTTAGAGGCATTTAAAAGATTAAAGGAAAAAATGAAATATTATCTTACAGTAACTAATAGTATGTCACTTACAATATATTTCCCAGCACTTAAATAATAGTGCTGATAAACATTACTTGACAATTTTGCAGTTCAGGTATAATAGAAGTACAAAATGAATTCTATGTGAAGCAGGTTCATTAAACTACTTCCAAGCATACTTAGATGTCAAAAGTCTTGCTTTCAGGGAATTGGGAGATGGCCCAGCAGTTAAAGGTGTTTGCTTGTAAATCCTGCCAGGCTGAGTTCAAGTCTCCAACACCCACATAGAAACAGAAGATCACGTGTTTACAGTAGCAAGAGAACTGGAATACCTACACACACACACACACACACACACACACACACACACACACACCACCTGCACATAAATAAATAAAGCCTGCTTTCTAATGTCCCCAACTCCAAGATAGATACAGAGTATAAACTCCATGGAAAAATATTTCAAGGCAGCTCCCAGGTCACCATTAAACCAAATCTGCTTTTACTTGTACAACGTTTAAACTTTCTCAGACTCGTGGTTGATTTCATAAGAAAACTTTTTTTTTTTTTTTTTTTTTTTGAGGTAGGGTCTCACTCTGGTCCAGGCTGACCTGGAATTAACTCTGCAGTCTCAGGGTGGCCTCGAACTCTCGGTGATCCTCCTACCTCTGCCTCCCGAGTGCTGGGATTAAAGGCGTGCACCACCACGCCCGGCTAAGAAAACTTTTTAAACACCGAATGTCAATACATTCCTATCTACAGAGCAGGAAATCTCAAATTTCATTCCTTTCTTACAAATGCCATGACAGTTTTTGCTGCAAGGAGCTGGGTGTTGAGATTCAGTGCGTTGTGGCTCACAACGTTCCATGCACACAAGCAGTGAAGACAGCGCACTGGTCACCTCACTCGTTGATTTTGCAAAGACTTCACTTCCTCACTCTGAATTAAGTTACCATGTCAGTCAAGTGGGCAGAGCCGCAGTTGAGCTGCAATGAGAAATCCTCAGTGTGGGTTCAAGTACCATAGCTTATGTGATAGCTCCACCTAGTGGAGACTCAGCTGGTAACATAGGAAAGCATCAAACGCTCACCCTGACTGGAGGAACATATGTTTCTTGTAGTAAAACCCTTTCAGGATATTTAGGACACTTCTTTAGGACACTTTTTTTTTTTTTTTTTTGGTTTTTCGAGGTAGGGTCTCACTCTGGTCCAGGCTGACCTGGAATTAACTATGTAGTCTCAGGGTGGCCTCGAACTCTTGGCGATCCTCCTACCTCTGCCTCCCGAGTGCTGGGATTAAAGGCGTGCGCCATCACGCCCGGCATTTAGGACACTTCTTACAGTCTCAGAAAGAAAGTATCCCAGGAGACATTCTCCAGAAAAGACATGTGCAAAGAACTGACTTGGTGCTCAGCTCACCACTTCAGGAAGTCCTATGTCATCTGACATGGTCACTCTGCTAGGAAAATGCCACCATGTCATTGTTAAATCTTTTTTGTTGTGTGGCTGGGTGCTTGTTTTGTTTTGTTTGTTTTGTTTTCTTTCTTGGAATGGGCTTTCTCTATGTAGCCCTGGCTGTCCTGGAACTCACTACCTAGGCCAGGCTGGCCTTGAACTTGCTGTGATCTTCCTGCTTCTGCCTCACAAATGAAGGTTTACAGGAGTCCATTATTGTCTTGAGAAATTCCTACTGTGCAAACTATGCCCTTGAGTATTGCAATGTGATAAAAGGGAATATTATGGGACCCTGGAATGAATGTGCAAACAGAAGAAGAGAAGATATAGGGAGAGGGGAAGAGAAGGAGGGGGCAGGAATCAACTAAAACACAATACATTTTAAATGATACCTAAATCTCTGTATGCCAACCAAAAAAATAAAATAAAATAAAAACTTTAACATGGAGCTGTGAGAGCTGGGAAGATGGCTCAGAGGGTAAAAATGACCTGGGTTTGGATCCCCAGCACCCACATTAAAGCCGTGTATTGCGCACGCGCCTATAGTCTCAGTGTTGGGAAGCAGAGCTGGGAGGAGCCCTCGGGTTTGCTGACAGGCTAGTGTAGCCAAATCAGTGCGTTCTGGGTTCAGTTCTAGACCCTGTATCAAAAATAAGGTAAGGGATATGGAGAAGGCTCAGTGGATAAAGCACTTGCCTGCCCTGCAAGCCTAAGTACCTGGTTCAAACCCCCAGAGCCCACATAAAATCTGGACTGTGTGTCAGATATCTGTAATCCTAGTGTGTCTACAGAAAGAAGGGAGGCAGAAACAGGTTAATTTCTGGGACATTGGCTGATGGTTTCAGAGGTTCAAGGCTGTCGTTCCTTGACTCCAGTTTCCCTGGCACACCCATTTTCTCTCCCTCCCTCACTATTTCTCTTTCTCATTTTAAAGATTTGTTTATTTTATTTATTTATTAGAGACAGAGAAAGGGAGAAGGAGAGAGAGATAGAGAGAATGAGCACTCCAGGGCCTCTTGCCACTGCAAACGAACTCCAGATGCATGCGCCACCATGTGATCTGGTTTCTGTGGGACCTGGAGAATCAAACCTGGGTCCTTGGGTTCATAGACATGCTCCTTAATCACTAAGCCATCTCTCCAGCCCCTATTTCTCTTTCTATCCCTGAAATAAATAAATAAATAAATAAATAAATAAATAAATAAGTGATTTAAAAGAATAATGGCATCTATAAGAAGAGCAAGACAGATCTACTGAGGTTTGAACTCTTATGTGTCTGAGCCTATCCAGTGGTTTCAAAAATAAGTCGAGATTTAAAGAGGTCATCCAGCAGTTTACTGGAATGAACTGTAACCCAAGCCTCATGGAAATCGGTCTCTGACTATAAGAATGGCATGGCCATCCCCATGAGCGTGACCTCTGGTCTCCAGTGATTTCTGGGACCATCGTGACCTCTTGAAGACACTGTAGCAATGACAGCCCACAGAGGTGTCAAAGACATTAGCATTTTCACCAGTCACCTAGTGGTTCTGTAGGGGTGGTGGAGTTCCTCTAAGCAGATCTGCCTGTATTCGTTCCTTTACCTCTACAGAGATCTGTTTATAGTGACTGGTCCCCAACCCAGTCCATCACTGCTTTACTGATGGCTCATGGCTGGGATAAGGGAGTCTGGGGAATCTCAGGTCTACTTGTCCCAGTACAACTCTTCTAACTGGGACACTTCCCACATCACAATTGAGAAAAGATTTACACAGACTTTAGACAAGTCCAGTCGTACATTCAAGGAAGAGCAATAATAACACAACAGGCACGATGATCACCGTGACTGTTAGTTTTCATAGAATCAGTAAGTATCAGCTAATTCAATTAGAAAAGAGAGGAAAATAAAGAATATAAAATCTGAATGTGGGAGGTAAAATGATCACTTCTTATAGATTATATTATTGTATACCTAGAGAATGAAAATGATAAAAAAAATGATTAATGGTGGAGAGATGGCTTAGTGGTTAAGGTGTTTGCCTGCAAAGCCAAAGGACCCCAGTTCAATTCCAGGACCCATGTAAGCCAGATGCACAAGGGGGCACATGCATCTGTAGTTCTTTTGCAGTGACTGGAGGCTCCGGCATGCCCATTCTCTCTCTCCCTCTCTCTTTCTCTCTCTGCCTCTTTCTCTCTCTCTAAATAAATAAATAATATTTCAAAAAATCATTAAAAACAATGTGATAATTCTGGGCTGTAGAAATGGCTTAATGGTTAAGGCATTTGCCTGCAAAGCCAAAGGATCCAGGATCAATTCTCCAGGACCCACATAAGCCAGATGCACAAGGTGGTACATGTGTCTGGAGTTCATTTGCAGTGGCTGGAGGCCCTGACCCACTCTCTCTCTCTCTCTGTCTCTTTCCCTCCCTGCCTGCCTCCCTCTAAAATAAATAATAAAAGAATGTTTTATGTAGCTCTATATTATCCTGATAATGTCTCAATAGCTTTATCTACTGTTCAAAATTAACCTAAGCACTTAACGGTATTTCCTCATAAAATGGCTCAAAAGTAAGCACGATGTGGTGGCGCACGCCTTTAATCCCAGCACTCAGGAGGCAGAGGTAGGAGGATTGCCATGAGTTCAAGGCCACCCTGAGAATACATAGTAAATTCCCGGTCAGCCTGAGCTGCAGTGAAACCCTACCTCAAATAACCAAAAAAAAAAAAAAAAAAAGGCTCAAAAGTAGTCATTTTCTATTCAATTCAACGGCTCTGTCTGCCCTCAGCTAGAGCTACCAGCATCTCTTATGAGAGGTTCCTTTGATCTCAATTGATGAACATTCACTGTTCATGTGCTATTAATAAGGTTAACTGCTATATATGTGCATGTGTAGTTAATATATGTGGTAGAATATAATTCAGACATTAAGTGAAAGCTCAAGCATTTGTAGTTACATGGAAAGAACTGGAGGATATTGTGTGGATTGGAAAAAAAGAGTCAGATATGCCCTTTGTGGTGGTGGCACATGCCTTTAAACACCCAGGAGGCAGTGGTAGGAGGATCGCCATGAGTTCAAGACCAGCTTGGGTCTGCAGAGTGTGTTCCCTTTCACCCTGGGTTACAGTGAGCCCCTACCCCAAAGAAAAAAAGTCAGACACTTAAAAGTAAATAGCACATGCTTTAACTTACATGTGGAAGTTAATAAAGTTGCTCCCAAAGAATAGAGGATAGAAAGGTAATTACCGGAGCCGGGAAGTGTGGGGAGAAAGCAAACGGAGGAAGCGTGGCTAGTGGTGATAGGGGTGCCATTGGATAGGAAGAGTGATTTCTAATGTTCTACAGCATGAAAGGACAAGTTTGATAGTAATCTTTCCAAAGAGACACTAGAGAGGATTGTGGGTGGCCAACTCTGAGGTGGTAGGCCAGTTACTCTGATCTCATTGATTGTTAAAGATTGATTCATGTGGACTGGAGAGATGGCTTAGTGGTTAAGGCGTTTGCTTGCAAAGCCAAAGGATCCCATCTTGACTCTCCAGGACCCATAAGCCAGATACACAAGTGGGCGCATGTGTCTGGAATTTGTTTACAGTGGACAAAGGCACTGGTGTGTCCATTATCATTCTCTCTATCTCTCTCCCTCTCCCTCTCCTTCTTTCTCTCTCTCAAATAAATAAATGAATAAAATATAATTAAAAAAATATATTTTAAAAAGATTGATCCATTCATGGGAATGCCACACTGTACACCACAAGTACAAACAATTACTATTGTCAGTTAAAGGAAATAAAAAAAAACAACAGCTACCATAATGTCTGCAACTTGAACAAGCACACTTAACAATCTGTATTTGTTGTCTCTCTGTCTCCTGAGACCCTAATGATCTGTAATTTACTATGTAGCCTCAGGCTGGCTTGGAATGCACAGCTATCCTCCCACTTCTACCTCTGAGTGGTTAGATTTAAGTGTGAGCCACCTTACCTGGCTGTTTTGTTTTGTTTTTCAAGGTAGAGTCTCACTCTAGCCTAGGCTAACCTGGAATTCACTATGTAGTCTCAGAGCGGCCTTGAACTCATGGTGATCCTCCTACATTAGCCTCCCAAGAGAATGGGTGTGCCAGCAGCCTCTCAGCCACTGTGAACAAACTGGACACATGCACATGTGCAACATTGCTTGCTCCTGTCACTTTTGCATCTGGCTAAATGTGGGACCTGGAGATTTGAACAAGCATTCTTAGGCTTTGCAGGCAGGCATCTTAACAGCTAAGCCATCTCTCCAGCTGTTGTTATTTTAAGAGACAGAGAGAGAGAGAGAGAGAGAGAGAGAGAGAGGCTGAGCCTTGATTGAACTCCAGATGCTTGGGCATTGGCACACCAGGGCCTATGCCACTGCAATCGAACTCCAGATGCTTGCCACAGCTAGTGGGCATGTGCAACTTTGCACTTGCCTCACCTTTGTGTGACTGACTTATGTGGGATCGGAAGTGGCAAACACAGATCCTTAGGCTTCACAGGAAAGCACCTTAACTGCTAAGCCATGTCTTCACCCTGTGGGTTTTTTTGTACTTTTTAGAGTTTGGGTATCACTCTAGCTCAGGCTGGTGTGGAATTCACTATGTAGTATCAGGGTGGCCTTGAACTCATGGTGAGCCTCCTTCCTTTGTCTCCTGAGTGCTGGCATTAAAGGCATGAACCACCATGTCCGGCTTGTACTTCTTTTTTGATGGAGTCAAAAGACTGACCAGAGATCAAGTCTGAGAGTCCTGGGTTGAACCTGGCTCTCTTGTTAATTGTATAACCATAGGCAAGTTACACTATGAGCCTCAGTTTCTTTATCCATAAAATGAATGAATAAGGGCTGGAGAGATGGCTTACTAGTTAAAGCACTTGCCTGCGAAGCCTAAGGACCCAGGTTCAACTCCCAGAACCCATGTAAGCCTGACACACAAGGTGAGACATGTGCACAAAGGTCATACAAGCATCTGGAGTTCGATTGCAGTGACTAGACACCCTGGCACACCAATTCTTTCTCCTGTCTTATTGAAAGAAATGAACAAACAAAATGGCTTCCTTGCCAGGCATCGTGGTGCATGCCTTTAATCCCAACACTTGGGAGGCAGAGGGAGCAGGATCACTATGAGTTCCAGATGGGCCTGAGACTACATAGTGAATTCCAGGTCAGCCTGGGCTAGAGTGAGACCCTACCTCAAGACAAAAAAAAAAAAAAAAAAAAAAAAGGCTTCCTTGCAAAACCACTATAATCATTATAATCAGAATATGACAAAGTGCTTTATAAACCTTTCTTTTTAAAATGTGTTATTTAATTATTTATTTTGTGCAAGGAGAGGGAGAGAGAATGAACCCCAGGCAGTTAGGCTTTGCAGGCAGGCGCCTTAACCACTGAGCCATCCTTCCAGCCCCTTCTTTGTCTTGTTTTGTCTCTGTGTTTCATGTTTTCTTCTAGCCAGTCATCTGAGAGATGGAAGTCATTTGCGGCTCAAAAATCTAAGAAAGGAGATTCAGTTTTCCAGTTCTAGAATTTATTCTCTGTGGACCAGAAATCCTACGTGACTGGGACCCAGTTTTCTTCCTTCCTTTCACAAAACAAGCATTGAAGGGATGATTGTAGGTAATGTGAGTCATTCATTTACTTTAGCATAATATATGGAACACAGAAGATGCATAATAAATGTAACAGTATCCTCCATGAGGAGCATTTGACAATGGTGTAAGGAGGGAATTGGACAAAGGTAGATTTCACTCTCTTATATGGTCTTCTTCCCAGAAGTCAAACTTTAATTAATTAATTAATTAATTAATTAATTAATTTTATTGGGGATCAGAGAGAGTGGGCAGACCAGGGCCTCCAGCCATGCAAACGAACTCCAGACACATGTGCTGCCTTGTGCATCTGTCTTACATGGGTGCTGGGAAATCGAACCTGTGTCCTTTTGCTTTGCATGCAAGAGCCTTAACTGCTTAGCCATCTCTCCAGCCCAGTCATACTTTTAAATTTCAGTCTTTCTTTAGATCATTACCCACTTCTAGCCAACCCCTCACAACAGAACAGCCCAGCCCAGCCTACTTCCTCATGGTTTTCCAGGGACTCTTAGAGACACACTATATTTTATTTTATTTACATATTTTTATTTTATTATTTATTTTATTCTATTATTTTATTTTGAAAATAACAGACACAGAGAGAAAAAAGGCAGATAAAGAATGGGTGCGCCAGGGCCCCCAGCCACTACTAACGAACTCCAGACACATGTGCCACCTTGTGCATCTCTTACATGGGTTCTGGGGAAATCGAGCCTCAAACCGGGGTCCTTAGGCTTCACAGGGAATCGCTTATCCACTAAGCCATCTCACCAACCCAATGTGTGTGTGTGTGTGTCTCTCTCTCTGTGTATTTTTCTTTAATTTTCATTTATTTATTTGACAGAAAGAGATAGAATGGGTGCCCAGGGCCTCTAGCCACTGCCAAGGACCTCCAGACTCATGCGCCACTATTTTTACTAAAGAGGAGAAGTAGGAGCATTGTTGTGTGTATAAAACGACTCTGAGATTACATAGTGAGTAGGAGGTCAGCTTTGAGCTTCAGCAAGATCCTATCTAGAAAAACCAAAAATAACAAAAAAAAGTTACTTTCACTGTGTCCCCACTGGGCACATGCATCTGGAGTTCATTTGCAATGGCTTGAGGACCTGCTGTGCCCATTCTCTCCCTCAGATAAATTTCTCTCTCTCAAATACATACATACATACATACATACATACATACATACATACATACATACATTTTTTAAATTAAAAAAGATATTTATTTGAGAGGGATAATATGAATGAGAATAGGCCGGCCTTATTATGGATCACCCTCTGGCTTTTCCACTCCCTCTTCTGAAAAATTTCCTGAAAATTGATGGCTCTGTTTTATGTTTTGTTTTTAGTTATATACCTACTCAGTGTGTAAACACCACGTGGGTTCCATCCTTACTCATCCCTGGAATCTGTTTGTATACACAGAAGGTAGTAGAATAAATAAATAAATAAATAAATAAATAAATAAATAAATAAACAATTATAATTTAAAGAAAAAGTTTTGTATTTGTCAGGTGGTAAGAGATACTAGGATGCCCATATATGGTCATGTAAACAGAAAAACTGAGGAAGACTGGAGAAATGGCTCCATGGTCAAGGGTGCTTGCCAGCAAGGCCAGATTCAATTCCCCATGACAGATGTACAGCCATGTGCACAAAATGGCAATACATCCAGTGTCCATGTGCAGTGCCTGGAGGCCCTGTTGTGCCCAGTCTCTCTCTGATAAATAAAAATAAAAGGTCTGGGACCACATAGTGAATTCCAGGTTAGCCTGAGCCAGAGTGAGACCCTACCTCGAAAAAAAAAAAAAAGAGAGAAAGAAGAAAGAAAAGAAAAGGTAAAGAAACCAAGGAAGGCTGGCTGGAGGCTGGAGATATGGCTCTGTGTGCAAAGGTGCTTGCTGCTTGCAAACCTACAGGACCAGGTGGTATTCCTTTACACATCTAAAGCCAGAAACAGGTATATCAGGAGTTCTGCAAGCTCCAGTATCAGTTACAAGTGAGAATCCAGCTCAACAACCAGGCCAGGTGAAAGAAGGATAGATGGATGGATGGATGGTGCACTTTGGATATTCACTTAGCCTGTCTTGTTCTGAAAAGAACATATTTTAAAGTTTTGAGGGTCTTTTATTTACATGAACTGTCTGCCTGCTTCCTAGATATTTTTCTTTTCTTTCTTTTTTTTAACATGCTGTTTTTGACTTGGAATATTCCCTGTAGTCCCAAACTGGCCTGCAACTCCAAGAGATAAAAATGGAGATCAGAGATTAAAAGCCAGGCGTGAAAAGCTGGGTGTGGTGGCACCACCCTGAGACAACATAGTGAATTGCAGGTCTGCCTGAATTCGAGTTAGACACATGATTTTGTTTATGTAGTACAGAAACCATCACTGAAACAGAATGCTTAATGATTAATCTATCAATATGAAAGTATTGCCATTCAAATTTATATATATTTACTCTCTCAAGCCAAACAAGTTTTGGCATTCATTTTAACTCATTAATTAAATGAGTGGAGTAGGATTATAGGTTGTATTTTTCAACTGTCACTCATTTGTATAGCACTTCATTAATCTGCATTACTTGTATTACACGTTTATTTTTTCCAATTTTTCTTTTTATCTGACATTCTCATTGAATTCAATATAATTGATTGTGTTGTTTTAACTTGAAATGGTAAGCAAGAACATGATAACAACTGATTTCATAGTTTCCCAAATATATCCATTCCAAAAATGTTTCATGTTACACATTTAAGCTTATGTTACCTAGATTTATTATAGTAGTGTCAGTCCGATAAAATTTCATAATGAGCAAATTAGATTTAACAAATTATTTATTTTTTAAAAGGAATCAAGTGATAGGCATTTCACAGTGATGGTGGATTGTATCTGCTTTGGGTACAATGAAGGTTATTTTAAATGGATAAGTTTCCCTTTCACTTCAAATCTGTAATAATATTATTAGTTATATATGTCAATTCTCTTATTTTCTTTAAAATAATATCTTTATTATCCTGTTAGAGAAATTAACCCTATCTTAAGTGATGAAGAAGTGTGGCTATAGAGTAGAATATAGCAAACACTGCGTGCCAACTAAGTGCACAGCTCTGAGTAAATGATCCTTTTAATGTAGAAAGCATCTGTTTTCAGTAGACACAAATGGAATAAGTAATAAGGAAATGCATTCATTAACAACTTCAAAAGTATGATTGAAATGGAAGATTTTTTAGTATTTATTAAATATGCTTTACAAACACAAATGCAAGTAATTGCTTTCTCCCTGAAATTTTTTTTCATCTTGCTCTTCAATCTGTGAAGAAATAGTCCAGAATTAGAGAAACCAAAGCTATGCTGACCAAGGTGATACATGTTTGTAATGCTAGCACTATGGAGGATGAGGCAGGGAGACTGCCCACAGTTCAGCAAGGCCAGGCTGAGCTACATAGCAAGTATCACACCAGTCAAAGAAAGAACCAAGACCTTGTCTCAAAATAAAACAGATAAACTAAAACAACCAAGGCTTGCAGAAAGATAGTGGTTTTCTCTTAAGTTTTTCTCTGGTATACCTTATTCATATTTTTATATACAAGACTAACCTCTTGACAAAGCTTGGACAGGTTTTATGAAATACTGATTCTATCTTAAATGTCTGAAACAAGTATTGGACTAATATGGATGACCAGCCATATCACATTTAGTGCCGTCTTCTAGGTTTTAGGGATTTTGTTTGCTTGTTTTTTTTTTTTTTTTTTGGGGGGGGCATGTGTGTTTTTGAATCAGGCCTCACAGAAATTTGGAGTACATAAGGAAAAATACATGTTCTGCTACTGAATTCATACCATTATTCAGGAGTAGATAAGACCAGGTATAGATGGCTGATGTCTTTTGTTTCTTTTCCTCCTACCCCTTTAAGCTATTGGAATTTAAGCATTTTATTTTTTATTAAAACCCAATTCAGAGAGTGGTTAGAAAACAAAGCAAAAAGAAAGAAAGAAAGAAAGAAAGAAAGAAAGAAAGAAAGAAAGAAAGAAACTTGATAAAAGACACATTCCTTTTGAGTCAGTGTCTTACTCTAGCGTGGTGTGTTCTGGAACTCACTCTGTAGCCTATGATGACCTCAAACGATCCTCCTGCCTCAGTGTTTCAAGTGCTGGGATTCAAGGCATGCACCAGAAAACCTGCTTCCTTATTTTTATTGCTTTAATCTTTGTTCTTCAAGATTAAAAGCTAGGACACTTCTGAAGAGTGACTTGGAAAATTTATGTTCTATAATAAAATCTTATCTGGGAGAACATGACTTTTTTTTTTTGGTTTGTCTAGGTAGAGTCTCACTCTGGTCCAGGCTGACCTGGAATTCACTCTGTAGTCTCAGGGTGGCCTTGTACTCATAAGGATCCAACTACTTCTGCCTCCACAGTGCAGGGAATAAGGGCATGTGCCACCATGCCCTGCTGAGAGTATGACTTTTTATTAAAAGGTCTACATATGTTTGGACGGGGTGGGGTTAGATTTCAAATTATACAGATTATTTAAATGAAGCTATTGGACTAATATTGTCTCTTCTAGGAGTATAGGAATCACTTCCCAACTGTCAGATATATCTGAGCTTGACTGTGTAAATTTGGTCAGCTACCTAGGAAGCAGTTTAATTGCTTGTTTTTTTGATTTGAGATGGCTTAGTGCTTAAGGTGCTTGCCTACAAAGCCAAAGGTCCTGGCGCCCCCATTCTCTCTCTCTCTCTGTCTCTGTCTGACCCCTTCTAACTCTGCTATAAAAAACAAAAATGATGAAATGAAATGATGATAATAATAATAATATTAATAAAATAAAATATATGGTGGTGCTCACGCCTTTAATCCCAGCAGCACGGGGAGGGAGGAAGAGGGTGAGGAGGGCCATGGCTGTGAGTTCGAGGCCATCCTGAGACGACAGAGTGAATTCCAGCTCAGCCTGGGCTAGAGGCAGACCCTACCTGGAAATCGAAAAAAAAAAAAAAAAACCGAAAAAAACAAAGAAATAAATTTAACAAATACCATAAGTACAGTGTCATGTAGCCAGAAGCAGGAGGAGGTGTTTAGAGCATGATCCATATATATATATATATGGCTATATAATATGTAAAATATATATTTATTTTAGATATAAATTATACATAATATATACATATGAATATATATTTAAATTATATATAAACTTATATGTAAATATGTGAGTTCATACATAAATATATATGTAAATTTGTACATATATACGTAAATATATATGATATATATTTACATATATAATATGTATAACATATTATTTCATGTATTATAGATTATTATACATTATATATACTACATAATATTTACATATACATATATATATGGCCTGTATGTAAATATGTAAATATATATCATAATAGGATTAGGGTTGAGGCCATATGTAAATTTATATCCATAAATACATACATATATATAAATATACATATATATAAATATATATATCATATAAATATATAAATGTAAATATATATATATATAATTTTGGCAGGGTGCGAGGTAGGGACTGGCTGTAGCCCAGGGTTAACACAGAATTCACGGTGGTGTCTCAGGCTGGCCTTGAACATTTGGTCACAACCCTTCTAAGATGTACTTAGTCACAGTTGGTTTCCAGGAAAAGTGAGAATAACTTCTAAGAAGTGTCAATCTCAGAATTAAATCCTTCTAATGTCCTAACATACATAGTAAGTGCCAGAGCATTCTCTGGATCTCAGTTGAAGGGAGGCTTCTGTGATGTCGACTTTTCATGTGATGACACCAGGTGACTCTGGCCTTGTGTCTGTGTTATTTTCTTTCCCAGGTGATCTGCTGGAAAGTTTCTGAAACCAGCACTGAAGTTTTTCTCTATCATGACAAAGGCCTGCATAGCCATCTGTGTGTCTCCTGCAAAGATAGAGCACATAGGGTTTTTGTAATTTTCAAAGATTATCGAGTCGTCTCATTAGCAGGACCTAATAGACGTTTGCCAAATGGGTTGTGTGTCATTTTTCTTTACAACTATTGCACGGCATTTAGGCTATGTAAAGTCAAAGCTTCCAGTCTGTTTTGATCGTAATTCATTTTCATTCATTGTATATTTTAGTTTTTCTTTCTTTCTCTGTTGCTTGCTTGCTTGAGTCTTTGCTGTCTGTCCTTCTTCCCTCTCCTTTCTTCCTTCCTTTCTTTCTTTTCTTCCTTCTTTTCTTCCTTCCTTCCCCTTGTTTTTCTTTTTTTTTTTCTTTTTGTTATTTTGGCTTTGCGATGTTTTGCAAGTGTGACTGAATGAAGAAATGACACATGGCGATTTTTCCATACCTTGCCCTTGTTGTGGTCCATCACCACACCTGCATCCACCGTGTTGTCAGGAAGGTTCTCAAGCGCCTCCTTCTTGGTGACTCCGTGCCTCAAGGTCCACTTTCCAAGTCTGAGGTTCTCGATTCCTTCTGCCCACTCTTCAGCTCATAAGGCTTATAAGGAATTAAAAGGAGTTTCTGGGCTGGAGAGAATCTTAGGGGTTAAGGTGCATTTCTTCTAACCTAAGAACACTGGTTCGAATCCTGAGTGGGATTTCAGTCTCCAGGTCCCCCGTTTTTCAGATGCAAAGTTACGCAAGGGTGCAATGCCGCACTTGGACACAAGGGGGCGCGCACATCTTGATTTCGTGCACAGCAGCTGAGACACTGCCTGCCCACCCATCTCTGACACTCCACCAGGTCTGCTGGGTTGAAGTGTGAGCCTCAGGCTCCAGGCAGAAAAGGCGCTCAAAACTCCCTGCTGAATATCTTCAAACCTCTGTCAGTTCTGGAAGGTCCCAGACAGATGTGAGCAGATGACTCAGGTGCTTGTTGGGAGCCCGTTTTTCTCCCAAGATGTTGAACAGTTTCCCTACTTTTCCTCCGGAGTCCCTGGAACAGGTCCCTTTTGCCTTTCCAAGGAGGGACAACCACTGTTTTATCCAGCTCCAGATTCTCCAGTTTTGAGGTTTGAGGCTATCTTTTCTCCCTGAGTACTTTGGGTGACCTCCAGGTCAGTCACCTTGGTTTTGGTTGAGAACTCTCTCTGTTCAAAAAAAAAAAAACAAAGCTCAAAAATGGCCGCCTGAGTTTGGACTGCTGAGCCAGGGGACAGGCGGTGAGCGGAAGGGTAAAAACAAAAATGGAGCGATATCTTACATTTCATGCCATCACTCTTAGTTACGAGCCTACCGGAAGGGGATGTCTGAAAAATGAACAAACAGGTCACAGAGGGTGTGTTTTCCTAGGAATGGCCCAGCCTAACTAAGGAGATCGTGGAGGGCTGAGGGGAAAGGGCCTCGAGGAGTTAGAAGCCGGCCGCTAGAGACCAAGGCCCTGCTTGAAATACTAAGGTAGAGAGATTTAAAAATCTTCCGGGGCTCTGAGTCCAATTACTTGGACCACTGTCTCGCCTGTCATTGTCGTTGATGAGGAGAGGGACTCAGGTTTTCTGAAGTGAGCTGGGTGTCGGTGCAGGATCCTGGAAGGAGAGTGAGAACTCCGTGAGGTGTGAGGAACAGTGTTCTTTTACTTTTAGCTCACCCAGAATATATACACATATGAATATATATTTAAATTATATATAAACTTATATGTAAATATATGAGTTCATATATAAATATACATGGAAATTTATACATATATTAGATATATAAATATATGTTATATATTTACATATATGACATGTATAAAATATAATTACATGTATTATAGATTTTTATACATTTATTTATAATACATACATACATATACTAATATATATAATTATATGTGAATGTATATAAATTTTTATATATATCTCAATAGGATTAGGTTTAAGGCCATATGTAAATGTGTATCCATCAACACAGAAACATACATTATACACACACATATAACACACATACATATATATATATATAAATACATACATACATACATACATACATAATTTTTTTGGAGGGTACAAGGTAGCAATGGCTGTAGCCCAGGCTAACACAGAATTCACTGTGGCATCTCAGGCTGGCCTTGGACTTCCAGCCAAACCCTTATAACATGTACTTATTCACAATTGGTTTCCTGGAAAAGTTAGAATAACTTCTAAGAAGTGTCAATCTCAGAATTAAATCCTTCTAATGTCCTAACATACATAGTAAGTGCCAGCGAGCATACTCTGGATCTCAGTTTGAAGGAGGCTTCTGTGATATCGACTTTTCATGTGATGACACCAGGTGACTCTGGCCTTGTGTCTGTGTTATTTTCTTTCCCAGGTGATCTGCTGAAACCAGCACTGAATTTTCTCTATCATGGCAAAGGCCTGCATAGCCATCTGTGTGTCCCCTGCAAAGATAGAGCACATAGGGTTTTTTGTAATTTTCAAAGATTATCGAGTCGTCTCCTTAGCAGGACCTAATAGACGTTTGCCAAATGGGTTGTGTGTCATCGCAGCTTACAACTATTCCTGGCATTTAGGCTATGTAAAGTCAAAGCTTCAGTCTGTTTCGATCGTAATTCATTTCATTTATTGTATATTTCAGTTTTTCTTTCTTTCTCTGTTGCTTGCTTGCTTGAGTCTTTTGCTGTCTCTTCCTTCTTCCCTTTCCTTTCCTTTTCTTCCTTCCTTTCTTTTCTTTTCCTTCCTTCCTTCCTTCCTTCCTTCCTTTTTTCTTTTCTTTTTCTTTTGTTATTTTGGCTTTGCGATGTTTTGCAAGTGTGACTGAATGAAGAAATGACATACTGGCGATTTTTCCATACCTTGCCCTTGTTGTGGTCCATCACCACACCTGCATCCACCGTGTTGTCAGGAAGGTTCTCAAGCGCCTCCTTCTGGTGACTCCGTGCCTCAAGGTACACTTTCCAAGTCTGAGGTTCTCGATTCCTTCTGCCCACTCTTCAGCTCATAAGGCTTATAAGGAATTAAAAGGAGTTTCTGGGCTGGAGAGAATACTTAGGGGTTAAGGCGCCTGTCTTCTAACCCTAAGAACACTGGTTGAATCCTGAGTGGGATTTCAGTCTCCAGGTCCCACGTTTAGTCAGATGCAAAGTTATGCAAGGGTGCAATGCTGCACTTGGACACAAAGGGGCGCGCACATCTTGATTTCGTGCACAGCAGCTGAGACACTGCCTGCCCACCCATCTCTGACACTCCACCAGGTCTGCTGGGTTACCAGAAGTGTGAGCCTCAGGCAGAAGAGGCGCTCAAAACTCCTACTGAATATCTTCAAACCTCTGTCAGTTCTGAAGGTCCCAGACAGATGTGAGCAGATGACTCAGGTGCTTGTCGGGAGCCCCGTTTTTCTCCCACGCAGAGAGTCCCTGGAACACCCAGGCCTTCTCCTGGCCGTCCGGCTCCAGATTCTCTAACCTCGGGTGAACGGCCCGTGGTCAGAGAATCTGCCTCGTTCCAAAAAACGCTCAAGAATCTGCTTGGTTCATGCCTTTAATCCCAGCAAGGCAGAGGTAGGAGGCTCAAGTTCAATGCCACCCTGCCTGAGTTTTCCAGGTCAGCCTGGACCAGAGTGAGCCAGATTGAAAAACCAAAAAAAAAAAAAAAACAAAATGTCCGCCTGAGTTTGGACTGCTGAGCCAGGGACAGGCGGTGAGTGGAAGGGTCTTTTTGGAAATGGAGCGATATCTTACATTTCATGCCATCACTCTTAGTTACGAGCCTACCGGAAGGGGATGTCTGAAAAATGAACAAACAGGTCACAGAGGGTGTTTTCCTAGGAATGGCCCAGCCTAACTAAGGAGATCGTGGAGGGCTGACGGGAAAGGGCCTCGAGGAGTTAGAAGCCGGCCGCTAGAGACCAAGGCCCTGCTTGAAATAGTAAGGTAGAGAGATTTAAAAATCTTCCCGGGGCTCTGAGTCCAATTACTTGGACCACTGTCTCGCCTGTCATTGTTGTTGATGACGAGAGGGACTCAGGTTTTCTGAAGTGAGCTCGGGTGTCGGTGCAGGATCCTGGAAGGAGAGTGAGAACTCCGTGAGGTGCGAGGAACAGTGTTCTTTTACTGCCCGCTCACCCAGAATATATACACAGATGAATATATATTTAAATTATATATAAACTTATATGTAAATATATGAGTTCATATATGACTATACATGGAAATTTATACATATATTAGATATATAAATATATGTTATATATTTACATATATGACATGTATAAAATATAATTACATGTATTATAGATTTTATACGTTATTTATAATACATAATACATACATATACTAATATATATAATTATATGTGAATGTATATAAATTTTTATATATATCTCAATAGGATTAGGTTTAAGGCCATATGTAAATGTGTATCCATCAACACAGAAACATACACACACACACACACACACACACACACACACACACACATATATATATATATATATACATACATACATAAATACATACATACATAATTTTTGGAGGGGGTACAGGGTAGCAATGGCTGTAGCCCGGGCTAACACAGAATTCACTGTGGCATCTCAGGCTGGCCTTGAACTTCCAGCCAAACCCTTGTAACATGTACTTATTCACAATTGGTTTCCTGGAAACGTTAGAATAACTTCTAAGAAGTGTCAATCTCAGAATTAAATCCTTCTAATGTCCTAACATACATAGTAAGTGCCAGCGAGCATTCTCTGGATCTCAGTTTAAGGGAGGCTTCTGTGATATCGACTTTTCATGTGATGACACCAGGTGACTCTGGCCTTGTGTCTGTGTTATTTTCTTTCCCAGGTGATCTGCTGGAAAGTTTCTGAAACCAGCACTGAATTTTCTCTATCATGACAAAGGCCTGCATAGCCATCTGTGTGTCTCCTGCAAAGATAGAGCACATAGGGTTTTTTGTAATTTTCAAAGATTATCGAGTCGTCTCCTCTAGCAGCCTCTAGAACTCTGCAAATGGGTTGTACATTTTGTTTTTCATCCCTATCTCACCAGTGTGGTTTTCCAAAGTCTGCCCTCCACCAGCCGTGTGGCTCTTCTCCTCAAGATCTCTGTACACTCTCTGGGGTGCTCTTACAGCTGGCATGCTCTTCCTCTCTTTTTATACAGTTTCAGGTATCTTTTCATGAATTTTGTCGAATTTGTCCTCAGATCTCGTTGCCTCTGTGTAAGAAAAAAAAAACAAAGAAAAGCAAAACGTGCAATCATCCGCAGTCTGCATTGGCAAATCATGTTTCTATGTCATAGATGGTAGTGGGATTTTTATAGGAGAGCCTCTGTTGCGGTTGCTCTACCATCTGGCCCCCTTTTCTCTCTCTTGGAAAGCTTCTGAAACTAAATCTGAGTTTTCTTGATCATGAGAAATGCTTGCATAACATTCTGGGTCACTCCTGCAGAGATAGAGCTCATAGAGTTTTTCTCTAATTTTCAAAGAATATCGAGTCCATTGCTTAGCGGGACCTAATAGACCTTGGCCAAATGTGTTTCTGAATCACTTGTTGATTCTATTGAATGATTGATTGTTTGATTCATTGATTGATTTCTGAGAGACAGAAGAAGACGGAGAGGGAGAGAGAATGGATGCCCCAGGGCCCTCAGGCAATACAAATGAACTCGAGATGCATGCTCCACCGTGTGCATCCGGTAAGGTGGGACGTGGGGATTCGAACCTGGTTCTTTTGCCTTCGCAAGCAAATGCCTTAACCACTAAGCCTTCGCTCCAGCCCTTCTATATTTTATTTATTTATGTTTTGGTTTTGAGAGGTAGGGTCTCACTGTAGCTCAGGCTGACCTGGAAGTCACATTCTCACTCTCTCTGTCTCTCTCTGTCTCTGTCTAACACCTTCTATGTCTCCTATAAATAATAAAAATAATAAAATGAAGTAATAATAATAATAATAAAATATATCTATGGTGGCTCTCACACCTTTCATCTCAGCAGCACTAGGAGGGAGGCAGAGAGTGAGGAGCATCGTGGCTGTGAGTTCGAGGCCTCCCTGAGACGACATAGAGAATTCAACCTCAGCCTGGGCTAGAGCCAGTCCTACCAGGAAAACCAAGACAACCCCCAAAAACCAAAGAAATAAATGTAACATCTACCCTAAGTACATTGTCATGCAGCCAAAAGCAGGAGGAGGTGTTTAGAGGATGATAGACACATGCACACACACACACACACACACACACACACACACACACACACACACATATATATATATATAATGTATACTATGTATATATTTTATATATTATACATTTATATATCACATTATATATATGAATATATATTTAAATTTATATATAAACTTATATGTAAATATGTGAGTTCATATACAAATATACATGAAAATTTATACATATATCAAATATATAAAAATATATGTGATATATATTTACATATATGACATGTATAAAATATAATTACATGCATTATAGATTATTATACGTTATTTATACTACATAATATATACATATACAGCTATATATATAATTATATAATTATATGTAAATATATTATATATATATCTCAATATATTATATATATATCATAATAGGATTAGGTTTAAGAAACATATGTAAATTTATATCCATAAATACATACATACACAAACATATATACAATTTTCGGGGGGAGGGTGCCACTTAGGGACTGGCTGTAGCCCTAGATGACACACAATTCCCTGTGGCGTCTCTCAGCCTGGCCTTGAACTCACAGCCAAGACTCTTCTAACATGTACTTATTCACCATTGGTTTCCAGGAAAAGTGAGAATAACTTCTAAGAAGTATCAATCTCAGAATTAAATCCTTCTCATGTCCTAACATACATACTAAGTGCCAGCGAGCATTCTCTGGATCTCAGTTGAAGGGAGGCTTCTATGATGTCGACTTTTCACGTGATGACACCAGGTGACACTGGCCTTGTGTCTGTGGAATTTTCTTTCCCAGGAGATCTTCTGGAAAGTTTCTGAAACCAACTCTGAATTTTCTCTATCATGACAAAGGCCTGCATAACCATCTGTGTGTCTCCTGCAGAGATAGAGCACATAGGGTTTTTCTGTCATTTTCAAAGATTATCGAGTCCTCTCCTTAGCAGCACCTAATAGACGTTTGCCAAACGTGTTGTATGTAATCGCTCAGCTTACAACTATTCCCGGCATTTAGGCTATGTAAAGTCAAAGCTTCAGTCTGTTTCGATCGTAATTTATTTGATTCATTGTATAGTTTAGTTTTTCTTTCTTTCTCTGTTGCTTGATTGCTTGCGTGTTTGCTTTCTGTCTTTCTTCCTTCCTTTCTTTTCTTCCTTCCTACCTTCCTTCCTTCCTTTCTTTTTTCTTTTTGTTATTTAGGCTTTGCGATGTTTGGCAAGTGTGACTGAATGAAGAAATGCATATTGGCCATTTTTGCATACCTTGCCCTTGTTGTGGTCCCTCATCACACCTGCATCCACTGTTTTGTCAGGAAGGTTCTCAAGCGCCTCCTTGTGGGGACTCCGTGCCTCAAGGTCCACTTTCCAAGTCTGAGGTTCTCGATTCCTTCTGCCCACTCTTCAGCTCATAAGGCTTATGAGGCAAAAGGAACTTCTGGGCTGGAGAGATGGCTTAGGGGTTAAGGCGCCTGCCTCCTAACCCTCAGAACACTGGTTCCAATCTCCAGCTGTTCCAATCTCCAGGTCCCACGTTTAGCCAGAGGCAAAGTGACGCAAGGGCGCAATGCTGCACTTGGTCACAAGGGGCGCGCACATCTGGATTTCGTTCTCAGCAGCTGAGACACTGCTCGCACCCATCTCTGTGTTCCTCCCTCCCTCTCTCTCTCTCTCTCTGTCTCTGTCTCTCTGTGTCTCTCTCAAAAAAATAAGATAAAATCTGTTTTTTTAAAGCTGTTTCTGTAGTTTTCAAAAAAATAAGATAATTCCCTTTTTAATCTCAGGTTGGGGACTTTTAAAAAGCTCTTTTCTGTGCTGGGTCAAATAAGCCTCAGGCAGAAAGTTTTTAAATTTTTTTCCCAGTTGGGGACTTAATCCTCATTTTTTTCTGGGGACTTAGGTCCCCATCTCAGAGTGTCAGGGAGTGTGAGCCTCAGGCAGAAGAGAGTGCTCAAAACTCCCACCGAATATCTCCAATTCCTCTGTCAATTCTGGAGGTCCCAGACAGATGTGAGCAGATGACTCAGGTGGTTGTCGGGAGCCCCGTTTTTTCCTCGGGATGCAGAGGAGGAGTCCCTGGAACACCCAGGCCTTCTCAGCCCTGGCCCGTTCGGCTCAGATTCTGCTCCTTCCAAAAAACGCTCAAAATTGCCGCGTGAGTTTGGACTGCTGAGCCAGGGGACAGGTGGTGCGCGGAAGGGTCTTTTTGGAAACGGAGCTATATCTTAGATTTCATGCCATCACTCTGAAGTTATGAGCCTACCGGAAGGGGATGTCTGAAAAATGAACAAACAGGTCCCAGAGGGTGTGTTTTCCTAGGAATAGCCCTGCGTAACTAAGGAGATCGTGGAGGGCTGATGGAAAAGGGCCTCGAGGAGTTAGAAGCCGACCACTAGAGAGAGGCGAGGCCCTGCTTCAGATACGAAGGGAGAGAGATTACAAAATCTTCCCGGGGCTTTGAGTCCAATGACTTGGACCACTGACTCGCCTGTCATTGTTTTTAATGACGAGAGGGACTCAGATTTTCTGAAGTGCGCTCGGTTGTCGGTGCAGGACCCTGGAAGGAGATGCAGAACTCCGTGATGAGCGAGGAGCAGTGTTCTTTTACTGCCCGCTCACCCAGGAGGAACCTGATTCCAAGCCTGAAGGCCAGTCACATTGCCATTCTCGCTTCTCTAGCTGCTTATTTTTATGACTCTTTTACCCTTTTTATTTCAGAGGAACCCCTTGTAAGTGCCCACCAAACGTTGGTACCATCATGCCCGTCTTCAGCCGGCCAGGCGATGGAGGACGCGTCGCTGTGGGAAGGTGAGCATTCGTCACGTTGCTCTGGTTCCTAACTTTTGGCAGCAGCAGTCCACCAGTGGTGGGATTCAGTGCCTGTCCATGTTGCCCCACGCCCTCTGGATTCTGCACACTCTCTTCTGCACAATCTCCTGAACATTGGTGGCTCTGTTTGATTTTTCCTGGTGTGTGGTTGCTTTCTAGTTAGAGAGCCACTCAGTGAGTGTGTAAACAGCACGTGTGGGTTCCATGCTCACCCTCGTCCCCGCCCCTCCCCCGATGGGACCCAGCTCTCTGGGGATGCCCGTTACATCTCCATGGCTATTGTGGGTCGTGAATTTGGGGTAGCCGTTAATTATCAGGGCGAGGCCATGTCTCTGTCCTGCCTTGTAGCTCTCACAGTCTTTCAGCCCACACTTGCATGAATCTCTATGAGCCGGCCCGGTTGAGTGTTATGGCTACTTCACTGATGAGGTCTCGGAGCTGCTTTGTCTTTGGATCTCTGTGACTCTGGACTCTGAGGGAGTCGAGTGTTCTCTGTGCCTATCTCCTTCACCTTTGTGCTGCTTGGAGTCTATTCTAATACTCAGTTTAGCAGCCTCTAGAACTCTGGTCCCTCGTACATTTTGTTTTTCCTCCCCATCACACCAGTGTAGGTTTCCAAATTCTGCCCTCACCCAGCCGTGTGGCTCTTCTCCTCAAGATCTCTCTGCAGTGTCTGCGGTGCTGTTTCAGCTGGCAAGCTCGACCTCTCTTTTTAAGGGGTTCAGGTATCTATTCATGAATTTCGTCGAATTTTTCCTCGGATCTCGTTGCCTCTGTGCAAGAAACTAAAAAAAAAAAAAAAAAAAAAAAAAAGAAAAAAAACAAAACAAGCAGTCAGCCACATTCTGCATTGGCAAATCAGTTCATATGGCACAGAAGGCAGTGGGATTTTATAGGAGAGTCACTGTTGCGGTTGCTGTACCACCCCCGCCCCCTTTTCTCTCGCCTGGAAGCTTCTGAAACCAACTCTGAGTTTTCTTGATCATGACAAAGGCCTGTATAACATTCTGGGTCTCTCCTGCAGAGATAGAGCTCATAGTTTTTCTCTTATTTTCCAAAGAATATCGAGTCCTTTGCTTAGCTGGAACCTAATAGACCTTGGCCAAATGTGTTTCTGAATCACTTGTTGATTCTATTGAATGACTGATTGTTTGATTGATTGTTTTCTGAGAGACAGAAGAAGACGGAGAGGGAGAGAGAATGGAAATGCCAGGGCCCTCAGGCAATACAAACGAACTCCAGATCCATGCTCCATCATGTCTATCTGGCTAAGGTGGGACGTGGGGCATCAAACCTGGTTCTTTTGGCTTCGCAATCAAATGCCTTAACCACTAAGCCTTCGCTCCAGCCCTTCTATATTTTATTTATTTATGTTTTGATTTTTAGAGGTAGGGTCTACTGTACCTCAGGCTGACGTGGAAGTCACATTCTCTCTCTCTGTCTCTGTCTGACTCCTTCTATCTCTCCATTAATAATGAAAATAATAAAATGACATAATAATAATAATAATAAAATAATAATAATATCTGTGGTGATCCTCACTTTCATCCCAGCAGCACTAGGAGGGAGGCAGAGAGTGAGGGCGTCGTGGATGTGAGTTCGAGGCCACCCTGAGACGACAGAGTGAATTCCAGGTCAGCCTGGGCTAGAGCCAGTCCAACCTGGCACACCAAGGAAACCCCTAAAAACCAAAGTAATAAATGTAACGTCTACCTAAGTCCAGGGTCATGCAATCAAAAGCAGGAGAAGGGTGTTTAGAGCATGATATACATATAAACACTCACACACACACACACACAAACACACACACACACACACATATATATATATATATATACTATATATTTATTTTATTTTATGTATTATACATTATTCAGAATATATATGAATATATATTTAAATTTATATATTAACTTATAGGTAAATATGTGAGTTCATGTATGAATATACATGGAAATTTATACATATATCACATATATAAAAATATATAAAAATATATGTGATATATATTTACACATATGACATGTATAAAATATAATTACATGTATTATAGATTATTATACGTTATTTATACGACATAACATATACAACTATATATAGTTATATGTAAATATATCAATATATATACATATATATATATTTATATTTATATTTATATATATCATAATAGGATTAGGTTTAAGGCCATATGTAAATTTGTACCCATAAGTACATACAGAAATATATATATATATATAATTTGGGGGGAGGGTGCCAGGTAGGGACTGCCTGTAGCCCCGGCTGACACAGAATTCACTGTGGTGTCTCAGGCTGGCCTTGAACTCACAGCCAAAACCCTTCTAACATGTACTTATTCACAATTGGTGTCCAGGAAAAGTGAGAATAACTTCTAAGAAGTATCACTCTCAGCATTAAATCCTTCTAATGTCCTAACATACATACTAAGTGCCAGCGAGCATTCTCTGGATCTCAGTTGAAGGGAGGCTTCTATGATGTCGACTTTTCACGTGATGACACCAGGTGACACTGGCCTTGTGTCTGTGGAATTTTCTTTCCCAGGAGATCTTCTGGAAAGTTTCTGAAACCAACTCTGAATTTTCTCTATCATGACAAAGGCCTGCATAGCCATCTCCGTGTCTCCTGCAGAGATAGAGCACATAGGGTTTTTCTGTCATTTTCAAGATTATCGAGTCCTCTCCCTTAGCAGGACCTAATAGACGTTGGCCAAATGTGTTGTATGTAATCGCTTCACTTACAACTATTCCCGGCATTTTAGGCTATGTAAAGTCAAAGCTTCAGTCTGTTTCGATCATAATTTATTTGATTTATTGTATATTTTAGTTTTTCTTTCTTTCTCTGTTGCTTGCTTGTGTCTCTGCTTTCTGTCTTTCTTCCTTCCTTTCTTTTCTTCCTTCCTTCCTTCCTTCCTTCCTTCCTTCCTTCCTTCCTTCTTTTTGTTATTTTGGCTTTGTGATGTTTTGCAAGTGTGACTGAATAAAGAAATGGCATATTGGCCATTTTTGCATACCTTTCCTTGTTGTGGTCCATCACCACACCTGCACCACTTTGTTGTCAGGAAGGTTCTCAGCGCCTCCTTGTGGGGACTCTGTGCCTCAAGGTCCACTTTCCAAGTCTGAGGTTCTCGATTCCTTCTGCCCACTCTTCAGCTCCTAAGGCTTATAAGGCAAAGGAATTTCTAGGCTGGAGAGATGGCTTGGGGATAAGGCGCCTGCTTCCTCACCTAAGAACACTGGTTCCAATCTCCAGCTGTTCCAATCTCAGGTCCACGTTTAGCCAGATGCAAAGTGGCGCAAGGGTGCAATGCCGCACTTGGCCTGAGGGGCGACCACATCTGGATTTCCTTCGCAGCAGCTGAGACACTGCTCGCGTGCCCATCTCTGTGTTCCTCCCTCTCCCTCCTCTCTCTCTCTCTCTCTCTCTGTCTCTCTCTGTGTCTCTCGCCAAAAACAATAAGATAAAATAAAAAGTTTTTTAAAAAGCTTTTTCTGTAGATGCATGTTGGCTTAAGATACCCCCAATTTTTTCCCTTTGGGGACTTAGGACACTCCCCCATGTCTGCAGGGTCACCAGAAGTGTGAGCCTCAGGTAGAAAGGGTGCTCAAAACTCCCACTGAATATCTCAAATCCTCTGTCAGTTCTGGAGGTCCCAGACAGATGTGAGCAGATGACTCAGGTGCTTGTCGGGAGCCCCGTTTTTCTACCACGCAGAGAGTCCCTGGAACACCCAGGCCTTCTCCTGGCCCGTCCGGCTACAGATTTTCTAACCTCGGGTGAGGTTAGAGAATCTGCTCTTTCCAAAAAAAACGCTCAAAATGGCCACCTGAGTTTGGACTACCCTAAGTACAGTGTTACTCAGCCAAAAGCAGGAGGAGGTGTTTAGAGCATGATATATATATACAGCCATATATAGACCCTACCTTTGAGAACCAAAAAAGACATCTGCCTTTTAAACATAAAACACAGAAAAATTTTAAGTGCTCAAATAAGTAAGTATTTGGGGTAAAGGTATTTTAGCAGTCTTTCTTGTTATGGTGAGTGACCACATGCAATTTCCCAGCAAGCAATGCTCACCATGGAAACGAGGACAAACAGGATTTGCTTCTTGGTATGAGAGTTCTCATGCCCACAAGGTGATGATCCAGAACAAGGAACCACTGAAGTTTGAGCGAGCCTCTCGTCACTGAATTTCTGTTTTATGTAAATTAATATCAGGTTGCAGAAATATTGTTGTGGACCAGGCTTGAGCTGGGAAGAGGTACTCTTTGGGTTCCTTTAATCACAGATCACCCCCACCTTAGGTTTTCACCTCAGCCATCTCCCCCAGCCCGTTATTACAAAGGGAACGTTCCTAAAACTGTGGGATACCTGAAGAGGAAACCAGTGCTGTGAATGTGTCCCATTCACATCTGTCTCTCTTTTATCACCTTCTTGGTGCAATTGACAACTTGGTAGCAAGAGAAGAACATATCTAGGCTTTCCAATTTTACAAATGACCAAAAGACACTTATAATGTCTTTAAACTCTTGGCAACAACAAGGGAGCAGCACTTCCGCCTGCCAGATGGGTTTAGGGTTGGTGCTAACCAAATGCAGTGTGACATAGTTGACTCGGGTCAATAGCATCAAATTTCAGTGTCAGACGCCTGTGACAGAAGTCTGTCAGCAGAGGACGATGGCAAACTCAGGGTGGAGAAGTCAGTGGTTTCCTGTAAAGGCAAGGGGTCTCAGATAGCGAGTGCCTGGATCGAGAGCAAGTCTCCAATTTGCAACAGTACTAGAGGAACAACTTTCAACAAAGAACTTTCCCAGATGATCTTCAAGGTAAGATGAGCCCAAGTGACAATTTGTCACGTGTGGTTCCTCCCCTTTAACTTTAGTAGGGAATGATAAGCTCAAAGAGTAACTCATTCATTCTGTTTTAGTTTCCATGCTTCAGTATTACTTAATACTGATCCAGCGTCCATGTCTGTTCTCCGAGAAAAGATGGCTCATAGACAGCGAAGACTCAGAAAGTCTTTCCCTACAACTCCAAGAGGCCTGGATGCCTTCTGCAGCTCATGCTGACCTGGAATTCATTATGTATTCTCAGGGTGGCCTTGAACTCACAGCAATCCTCCTACCTCTTCTTCCAAGTGCTGGGATTAAAGGTGAGCACCACCATACCTGGCTGGCATCTGAACATTAATTTGTGGTGGAGGTGAGATAGACACCCTAGGCTGATCTTGAACACAATATATAGCAAAAGACGACTGCAACTCAGGCCTCGACTTCTCAAATGCTGGAATTCCTTGCGGTGCATCACATTTGACTCTTGGAGATAAATATGTTTTAATTTTTATTTAATTAATTTATTTTGTTTTGTTTTGTTTTCCAAGGCAGGGTCTCACTGTAGCCCAGGCTGACCTGGAATTCACTCTATATTCTCAGGGTGGACTTGAACTCATGGCAATCCTCCCACCTCTGCCTCAGAGTGCTGGGATTAAAGGCGTGCGCCACCATGCCTGCAAATTTTTAATTTATTTAATTAAAAGGAGTGAGAGGGGAGAGAGAGTGGGCACAAGGCCCCAATGAGCAGCGAAATGAGAGATGCTCCCTATCTCAAAAAAGGTAGACAGTCTTAAAGGAGGAAGATACCCTGCTAAAAATATGATGGTCACTACCCATTAGAGCCAGACCTACCTCCCTAGAAAAAAAAGAAAACAAGTGTAACTTGCCTAAAGTAGTAGGGTCTTTTATATTCAGTGATGATCAATACTGGACAGTTAGAGTTTTCTCTCACCAATAAAGAACTGGGCTCTTTGCTCGTCGAACTTTACATATGAGGCATCGCTCCCAGGGAGCTACTCGCCGAGAGGGCTTCTCGAAGAACTGGGCGTTTTGCCGTTCTGCCAAACGGCGAGGGCTGCTCACCGGCTCACGGGATGTTCAGGGCATCTCGCCAGATGCCCGATGGGGCAGGGGTCACGGATGGGGTGTCTCGCTGTGTGTGTGTCGGGGCAGAGGGTCCTGTTCTTGGCGCCAGATGTTGGGGTCCCCCAAGGCCAGCTCAGGAGGGGCGATAGGGTCTCTGCTGAATTGGGGTGAGCAGGTGCGGAGTCACGACACAGACTCCGGGAGTTGGGTGAAAGTGGGCGAGAATCCACAAACTTCGTTTATTCAGGAAGTACACATGGTTTTAAGGGGCTGTTAATCCTTGTATGGGGGCGGTCCCCTTTTGGTGACCAATGACAGCTTGTCTCTGGACAGGACATCGTAGTAGGCTTCTGAGCATGGGGCTGTAACTGTTGTCACATCAAGCCACCACCCCAAACGCCACTTTTACAAGCCACTTCCTGTTGTCTTTGTGCCATACAAATACTGGACAGAGATTTCAAGTATGTCGCCCTAGGGCTCCTGAACTCCCTCCCACCATACATATGTGTCCTCTCTCCCAGCATCCTGGGATCCCAATCTATTTGACTCCATTTTGGTGCAATTCCACACATAAACAGTACATTTTTTTGGTTCCAGCAGGTAGGGTCTCACCCCCTCCAAGAGAGGCTGACTTGGTGTTGTGTTTTGTGTGTGTGTGTGGCCTTGTGTGTGTGTGTGTGTGTGTCTGATTTCTTTGCTCTTGTTTTGACATTTCTTCTTATTTTAAGGCATCTCATTTTATTTCTATAAATTGCTTACTTCCTTGGGTGTGAATATAGACACATGCACCATGTATTTGTTTAATTATTTGCAAGTAAAGAAACCCAAAACTGAGGTGGGGTGGAATGGGAAGTCGCCCTCTGCTCAGGAAGACTCAAAATCTCGACTGCAGGTCCATCCCAGGATGGCTTGGAACTCAGGGGATCCTCTAAATTCTGAGCCCCTCCTGGGTGCTGGGATTAAGGGCGTGTGCCACCACACCCAACTCTGGTTCCTTTTTTTTTTTAACTTTTATTTATTTCTTTATTTTTATTTTTTATTTGGTTTTTGAAAGGGTTTCATTCCAGCTCAGGCTGACCTGGAATTCATTATGTAGTCTCAGGGTGGCCTTGAACACTTGATCCTCCTACCTTTGCCTCCTGGGTGCTGGGATGGAAGGCATGAGCCACCATGCCTGTCTTTTAAACTCTGATCTCCATTTTTTGGGTTTTCAAGGTAGGGTCTCACAACTTTGGGCCAGGCTGACCTGGAATTCACTATGGAGTCTCAGGGTGGCCTCAACTCACAGCATCCTCCTACCTCTGCCTCCCCTGTGCTGGGATTAAGGCGTGCACCACCATGCCCTGGCTTTTTGATCTCCATTTTTGGCTCTTGGAGTTTCCAGGCCAGGTTGGGGCTACAGATAAGATCTTAATTTTTAAAATGGGTACAACAGGGCCTCCAGGCACTGCAAATGCATGCCCGTTTGTGCACATGGCTCTATTGTGGGTACTGGGGTATCTAATCTTGCTTGGGAGGCCAGCAACCTTCACCATGGAGCCATCTCTCTCTAGCCTTTTTTTTTGGTCTTTTGGGTTGTTTTTTTTTTTTTTGGAGGTAGGGTCTCACTCTAGCCCAGACTGACCTGGAATTCACTATGTAGTCTCAGAGTGTATTCTTATTTATTATTGGGGGAGAGGGAAGGAGAGGGAGAATGGGCACAACAGGGCCTCCGGGCACTGCATATACACTCCAGATGTAGGCGCCATTTTGTGCACGTGGCTGCGTGTGAGTTTTCTGCCTGCTTGTTGAAATGTAGGCCGAGCTGGCCATAGTGATGTCACGTTATGGAGGTTGCTCAGTCCTCGAAAAAACTGCTAGTGTATTGTAATGTTAAATGTTAAAGTGATTTCCTAAAATATGTTCCTAAAATCTAAAATTTCCAAAACTTATTTATCTTTAAATAAAACTTTTCTGTCATTTGTTTTAAGTGTAAAGGTAACAAATTGGATGTCATTGTTTTAAGAAAAGCGGGGAGGAAGAGGAAAATAAAATTCAAGAGAAGAAAATACAGATCTATGGAGGTGAGGTCAGGCTCTTGAGTGCATTTCCTTTTTCTTTTCCTTTTTATTTTGAATGCATTTTTCTTTTTCTTTCTTTTTTTTTTTTAAATTTCCTTTTTCTTTTTAGAATGCATTTTTCGAGCAGGAACCTTTAGATGCTGAGCCCTCTCTCCAGACTATACATTTTTTGGAGTGGCTGGCTATCTTTTTCACCCTTAGAAATATAGGTAGCCTGGTGAACAAGCTGGCTACTCCTCATTTTGCCTGGCTTCCATGAAAACATCAAGCCCTATGAGTCTGGGTGGGACAGAAAGGCCAAAGAGATTGTATGTGTGTGTGTATCTGCCTGTGGCAATGGCAGCCTGCCCTGGGGCAGTTGTTGGGCTCCGATGAGGCAGGCCATGCTGGTTAAGACATCATGTGGTACTTGTTGTTTAGGCCATCCTCCCCGCTGTGCCCCACCCCTAGCAGCAACAGCGTGACTTCTGCTTTTTTTTGAGTTAGGGTCTCACTCTAGCTCAGGCTGACCTAGACTTCATTATGTAGTCTCTGGGTGGCCTCGAACTCATGGACATCCTCCTACCTCTGCCTCCCAAGTGCTGGGATTAAAGTCATGCACCACCACACCCGGCTTGACTTCTGCTTTTATTTGAGGAGGGGAGGAGAGAAGAGCGACCCATCCTAGTGATATTTGCCAAATGCTTTCCTGGGACTGGGGTGCCATCTAGAAGTTGCTGTTTGAAACTTGAGACAGTGAAAGTCAGGAAAACAGGCCCTCACACACCAGCCACGCTCGTGCAGAGTTCACTCTGTAGCCCCAGAGGGCCTGGAACTCATGGAAACCCTCCTAAGTCAGCATCTGGATCAAGTGAGCACTGGAGTGAAAGGGCTTCGCCACCATGTTAGGCTGCTTTGTGATCTTTATCAAAATTACTATGTGTCCTTAAAAAAAAGATATTTTCTGAATGGTCAACAGAGATAACCTGTAGGATTTTTCATTCTGTCCTCACACCCCCTTCTTACTCTTACTACTACTTTCTTTTATTTTGTTTTCTTTCTCTTTTTCTTCTTTTGTTTTTTGGAAGTAGAGTCTTACTCTAGCCCAGGCTGACCTGGACTTCAGCCTATGTAGTCTCAGACTGGCCTTCAACTCATGGCGACCCTCCTACCTCTGCCTCCCTAGTGCTGGGATTAAAGGCGTGTGCCACCACAGCCAGATTTTTACTTTCTTTTCTTATCTATCATTTATAGTTATTTATTTAAAGAGATGAGAAATGGTAGACCATGGAGAGAGGCATACAGAGAGATGATAGATAGATAGATAGATAGATAGATAGATAGATAGATAGATAGATGATGATAGATAGATGATAGATAGATGATAAAAAGGAATGGATGAGAATGAACAAATGGTGAGTCTTCTGCCACTGCAAACGAACTCCAGTCTCACGTTTAACCCACTGTTGTGGGTTCCGTGTGTGTGTGTGTGTGTGTGTGTGTGTGTGTGTGTGTTCTTCCTTCTTTTTAAGTATTTTAAATGTATTTTTAATTTGTTTTTGAGATTTGTTTTATTTGAGAGAGAGAGAGAGAGAGGAATGGGCACACCAGGCCTTCAGCCACTGCAAACAAACTCCAGATGCATGTGCCCCCTTATTCATCTGGCTTACGTATTTCGCTGGGTGAGGGAGGGCGTTTGGTGTACATGCCAGCCTTCTACTGTCTCTAAGTACTGTTGGTTCTGTAACTGGAGTTGCCCGGTACTCCTCAGAAACCGCTAAGAAAAAAATGTTTAATTTTACACAGATGACTTGTAGGATTTTCATGTGGGAGAATGAATGCTAGGCTCTCCTACCACTGCAAAGGGAACTAACTCAAGACACAAGTGCCACGTCATGTACCTGCTTTTACATGGTTAGTGGGGAATTGAACCCCACCTTTAAGTTACTACAGGATCAACCACGTCTATCTCCCCAGCCCATTCTTTCTCCTCCTCCTCCTTCCTTAAACCGCTGCTGTGATTCTTCTAGTTGCCCTGCAGGTTTTCTAAGTAAAATAAAACCGACATTTCTTAAAAGCGGAGCTTGCTTTGTGATGGACATGGTATGTTTCTTCTGTCTCTCCTATGGATTTTTAGGTGAACACTCTTAAAGAAACAAGCACTCACAACATGATGCCCACATGTCAGAGTTCTTCACAATACGTTAGGAAGTGAAAAGAAAAAAAAATGTCTTTTCCATTCTCTCTCTCTCTTTCAAGCGGGAGTGTGGGAATGCATAGTGCCACCCACCACTCCCATCCTGTCACGAGTCTCTTGAGAGAGTGAGAGAGAGCCTTACCTCCTACCCTGTCCCTGTACCTCACTGATGCTTTGCCTCTGCCTGCGCCGCCCCGCCGCCCCTTCTTCCCATTCTTCACTGGGCGAGGGAGGGCGGTTTGGTACACATGCTAGCCTTGTCTGTGTCTCCTACATAATTTTCGGTTCCGCACCCACAGTCCGTCGGTACCCCAGACACGATTTCTGTATCCAGCAGGGACTCCCCAGAAACAGCTAAAAGCAGATATCTTGTGGGGCTTTCAACTGGGAGAATGAATGCGGGGGCATCCCACCACTAAAAACGGATGATATTTTCATCTTTTTATATTGTTTTTATTGATGGAAGTTGTCAGTTAAAGAAGTCTTTTCCTCCCCTTCCTTCCTTCCCTCCCTCCCCCTCCCTCCCTCCCTCTTCCCTTTCTTCCTTCCTTCCTTCCTTTCTTTCTTCCTTCCTTCCTTCCTTCCATCGGGAGAGTGTAAGGGACTGAGGGGCTGGTTTCTGTTCTCTCAGGCTGTCTTACAGCTTCATTCATTGAGCTCTATCTACTTTTGGTCTGGAAAGGTGGGTCAGAGGTTAGGGCGCCTGCCAGCGGAGCCAAAAAGACCCGGGTTTGAATCCCAGGTCCCAAAGCACAAAGCGGTGCCCGTGGTCCCTGGGAGGCCGTGGCATGCGACGGTCCCATTCTTTCTCTCTCACCAATAAATGGTGAAATGATAAAATGAACAAATAGATATATATAATCAATCAATAAAACAACAAATAAATAATTATGATAAATGAATATAATGAACGAATAAGGATCAATGTTAAACAAACAAATATAAATAATAAAAATAGCAGGGCATGGTGTTGCACGCCTTTAATCCCAGCACTGGGAGGCAGAAGTAGGAGGATCGCTGTGACTTGAGGCCACCCTGGAACTACAAAGTTAATTCCAGGTCAGCCTGGCCCAGAGTGGTGGGACCCTACCTCGAAAAACAAAAATCAAAAACAAAAAAGAAAAAAACAAAATAATAAAAATAAAACAATGAATACATATGATAAATAAACATTATAAACAAATCAGTATAAATATTAAGTAAATGAGTATAACCAATAAATAAGAAAAGCAATAAGTAAAATATATATATATATATATATATATATATAATAAACAAATAAGGGTGACTATTAAATAAATGAACATAAATGATAAATAAATAAATAAATACACATAATAAATAAAATAATAAATATAATAAACAAATAAGGATTAAATACTAAATAAATGAATATAAATAATAAATAAATAAATATAATAAATACATATAATAATCAAATACGGATAAATATTAAACACACGATTATAAACAATAAATACTAAATCAACGAATATAAATAATAAGTAAAGATATAACAATAAATTAATATGATAAGTAAGTAAATGTAATAAATCAGTATGAATATTAAACAAGCGAAAATAAATAATAAATAAAACAATAAATAAATATGATAAATAAGGATAAATATAAAAAGTATATAAATATTAAATAAATAAAACAATAAATAAATATAATTACTAAATAAGTATAATAAACAAAGCAGTATAAATATTAAATAAACAAATATTAAAAATAAACAACTATATAAATAAGGATAAATACTAAATAAATGAATGTAAATAATAAATAAATATCAATAATAAAGAAATAAAGACAAATAATAATAAATAAATTTAAATAGCAAATAAATCTAAATAATAATAAATAAATGCAAATAATAAATGAATAAATAACTGTAATTTTGTTTGTTTGTTTTTGTTTTTTGAGATAGGGTCTCACCACTCTGGCTCAGGCTGACCTGGAACTAACTTTGTAGTCATCTCAGGGTGGCCTTGAACTCACAGTGATCCTCCTACCATGGCCTCCCCTGAGTGCTGGGATTAAAGATGTGTCACCATGCCCAGCAATAACTACAAATTATTAAAGGAAGAAATAAAGATAAAGAAATCTTAAAAGGCCATATGGCTGGCATCCTGGCTCAAGGCCTGTCCAGTGCACAACCTCTCTGTGTGTCTAATAAGTAAATAAATGAAAATGCATATTTAAAAAAATACTTTAGTTACTTATTGATTAGAGAGAGAAAGAGAGAGAGGGACAGAGAGGCGCCGAAGAGAGGAGGGAATGGACACGCCAGGGCCTTCAGCCACTGGAAATGAACTCCAGACTCATGCACTACATTGTGTATCTGGCTTACGTGGGTCCTGGAGAGTCGCACCTGGATCCCTTGGAGGCTCACAGGCATGTCCCTTAACTGCTGAGCCATCCCTCCAGCCCGAGTTCATTTGTTTATTATTATTATCATCATCATCATCATTATTATGATTACCATTGAGGTCAGGTGTGGCTCTAGGACAGTCTGAGCCATAATCCACTCTGTTGTCTCAGGCTGGCGACAAACTCATGGCCGCGACCCTCCTCCTCCTTCTGAGCAAGTTGACTGCAATTTTCTTATTTTTTATTTTATTTATTCTATTATTTATATAATAATTTATCATTTTATTTAAATTTTTATTTTGGAATTTATAATTTATCTTATTATTTATTTTATTGCTTTATTTTACTTTTTAATTTAATTTAATTAATTTTATTAATTTAACTTTCTATTTCATTATTTATTATTTTATTTTACTTTTTAATTTAATTTTATCATTTATTATTTTATTTTTATTATTGGTATTGTTATTATTAATATGGGTTTTTGAGGTCGGGTGTGGCTGTAGGCCAGGCTGACCCGGAACCCACTGTGATCTCAGGCTGCTCTTGAACTCGGGGCCCAGACCAAAGCCGAGCAAAGGCAAGACCAGCTGCGACAAAAACAAGTTGAACTCATCTTTTCCCGGGTCCAACTCTTTGGCTCCAAGAAGAGGCACAGAAGGCACAGAAGAAGACCAGGTGGGGCTTTTGGCTTTTGACATGTCCCCCTTGGATTTGAGGACAGTGGAGGGTTGGGGTGGCCATGTAAGAGGAGTTTGAAGCCCAGCTTGTGGGCATGAAGCCGCCTAGCCGGTGTGTGCATGCATGCGAAGGCGATGGCTTTCTTGCCTTTGTTAGTGTAATGGGCTTGCTGCAGTGCAATTGCCCTGGGACAGGCGCAGAGACCCAAAGCATATCCTATCCTGGATGTATCCCTGAGCGTCAGATATGTAGTGTGTGTGTGTGTGTGTGCAAGGCGCGTGCTCTCCCTGCCCACTTCCCAGGCTTTGGGAAGGCGACCCGGGACACGGGGACAAGCAGTCAAATGTCTACTTTGAAATTGCCTGAGGAGCTGAGCGGACATCATTCCTGCTCTCTGTGTTTGGTCCTATGATGGCAGGCCAGCTTCTCAGTGATCCTGAAGCTGTCTGCTACACCCCAATCTTGCCTGAAGGAAAAATGGAGGAAAGTAGATCTGAGCACTAAAGACTACTTTCAGAACTACATAGCTAGAGACAGCTAAGTCATAGACAAGGTTTTTGATATTAAGGACTGAAGAGCTTTACACATTTTAAGAATGTTTCTAGGTTAAAGAAGAGGAAATCATCTTCCATGATTCTTCCAAACTTTTGGTTCTAAGATTAAAGACCCTCTATGTCAGATGATTTTTTTCTGTTTTGCAAACTCCTGTATTACCGAGTTGATATTAAAGTTTCATAATGAATCCCAGATGCCCTTTCATGGATAAGATTCTATATTTTATTTTAATTTATTTATTGACTTGAGAGACTGAGAGAGAGAAATAGGCAGATAGAGTGAGAGAAAGAGAATAGGCGTGCCAGGGCCTCCAGCCACTGCATATGAATTTCAGATGTATGCATCACCTCGTGCACCTGGTTTATGTGGGTCTGGGAATTGAACCTGGGTCCTTTGGCTTTGGAGGCAGGGCCTTCACTGCTAAACCACCTCATCTCTCCAGCTCTATGCATGCATTCTATTTAAAACAACAATCCAAATGAAGGGAATATATTTTACTAGAATTAAATAATCAACATTAATACATAGTGATTAATAATAAAACATTCCTCAAGTTATATTACAAAGTGATGTTTGGGAAGGTATTAATGGAAGTATATTACTCTGTTTTCTTTGGAACAATGGGCACTGTTAAAGGGAAGTTTATGGTAGCTACCAATGAACCCCACCTGGTCAAGTTTTGCCCTGTCAACTTTTAATGTCTAGTTCCAAATACAAAAATATATGTGTCTTTTGATCTGGTGTTCATATATCTTTCCTGGGAAGGAAAAGTATAAAAAGAATTGAGGGTTCATTGGGCTGTGTGTCTTTCTAAGTGTGCTGCGCTAAACACATCAAGATCACACTGTATGTAATCATTTTAGGAGATATACAACACAAACATGTACACACAAAACCCAGGCCCCATTTGTTACTATAGATCTTTAAATATAGGTCTAATTATTCCATTCCTACCTATGCATAGCTTCTACCTTTCGTTGCCTTAGAACTCCCACTGAAAATGCATGACATTTCTGTGTACTAATGACATCGGAAAACTATTAAAGAACATAGCCTGATGATAATCTGTGTTTAGTCAGAGTAATGCACAGAATGGTAAGTCAATCGAAGGAGCATATTACCACAACTCGATTCACGCACATGGAAATTATCTCAAAAGAAATAGCAGATTAGTGGTGCTTGACTCTAGGCTTGATGTTAAGAGAGAGGGGAAGTTGAGGGGCTAACTTCACTTCCCCATTTAAGTATGTATACAGAAACCACCACAAAAACAGAACACTTAATGATTAATCTATCAATATGAAAGTATAGCCATTCAAATATATATATTTCCTCCCTCAAGCCAAACAAGTTTGGGCATTCATTTTAACTCATTAATTAAATGAGTGGAGTAGGATTATAGGTTGTATTTTTCAACTGTCAGTCATTTGGATAGCACTTCATTAATCTGTATTACTTGTATTACACTTTTATTTTTTCAATTTTTCTTATCTGACTTTCTCATTGAATTCAATATAATTGTTTTCTGTTATTTTAACTTGAAACGGTAAGAAAAGAACATGATAACAAATGATTTCATAGTTTCCCAAATATATCCATTTCTAAAAACATGTTTGATGTTATACATTTAAGCTTATGTGACCTAGATTTATTATAATAGCGTCAGTCAATAAAACTTCATAATGTGCAAATTAGAACTTACAATTTATTTATTTATTTATTCACTCACTCATTCATTTATTTATTTTGGTTTTCCAGGTAAGGTCTCACACTGGCCCAGCTGACCTGAAATTCACTCTGTAGTCTCAGGGTGGCCTTGAAATGAAAGTCATCCTCCTACCTCTTTCTCCTGAGTGCTAGGATTAAAGGCAAGCACCACCACGCCCAGCTAAATTATTTATTTTTTTGAAAAGGAAACAAATGATAGGCATTTCATAATGACGGTTTATTGTATCTGCTTTGGGTACAATGAAGGCTATGTTAAATGGATAAGTTTCCCTCTCTCTTCAAATCTGTAATAATATTACCAGTTATATATGCCAATTCTCTAATTTTCTTTAAAATAATATCTTTATTAATTAGCCTGTTAGAGAAATAACTCTATCTTAAGTGATGAAGAAGTGTGGCTATAGAGTAGAATACAGCAAACACTGCGTGCCAACTAGGTGCACAGCTCTGAGAAAATGATCCTTTTAATGTAGAAAGCAGCTGTTTTCAGTAGACACAAAGAGAATAAGTCATAAGGAAATGCAATCATTAACAACTTCAAAACTATGATTGAAATTGAAGAATTTTTAGTATTTATTAAATATGCTTTGAAAACACAAATGCAGGTAATTGCTTTCTCCTGAAATTTTTTCATCTTACCCTTCAATCTGTGAAGAAATAGTCCACAATTAGAGAAACCAAAGCTATTCTGACCAAGGTGATACATGTTTAAAATGCTAGCACTACGGAGGATGAGGCAGGAGACTGCCCACAGTTCAGCAAGGCCAGTGTGAGCTACATAGCAAGTATCACACCAGTCAAAGAAAGAAGCAACACCTTGTCTCAAAATAAAACAGATAAACTAAAACAACAAAGCATGCAGAAAGATAGTGCTTATCTCTATGTTTTTCTCTGATATAACTTATTCATTATTTTATCTACAAGACTAACCTCTTGACACATCTTGGACAGGATTTATGAAATACTGATTCTATCTTGAATGTCTGAAACAAATATTGGACTAATATGGATGACCAGCCATATCACATTTAGTGCTGTCTTCCAGGTTTTTTAGGTTTGTTTGTTTGTTTGTTTGTTTGTTTGTTTGTTTGTTTTGCATGTGTGTTTTTGAATCAGGCTCCACAGAAATTTGGAGTTCATAAGGAAAAATACATGTTCTATTAGTTAATTCATACCATTATTCAGAGTAGATAAGACCATATAGATTGCTGATGTTTTTTGCTTTTGTTCCTCCTCTTCTGAAAGGAAGGAAAAAGTCATAAATGCTTCAAATTCCAGAATTGGCTCTCTGCCAGCAAATAGGTAGAAGATCACCCTTCTTGCTGGTTCAGAGCCTGCTTCCTGCATGAACCTAAATAAAAAGAACAGGCTTTTTGGGTACGTGACTCCTGGCCTAATGAGATAACAAAAATGAGCTAACTAACTGCTTATCTGGCTTCTGTGAACTGCTTGCACCATAAAAGGAAAGATTGTAATATAAAAGTATATAGATAGAGGTGTAGGACAATAAGAGAATGTAAGCAAGAAAAGCAAGAACTAAAGTAACGCCATGACAGACTTTCAGAATATTCACAGGCCTGAGTTTCTATTTCCAGAAGGAGCTGACACAGCACTTCTGCAGTTGCTGAAAAACTCCAAACTGATAAGTATTCAAAATAATCCTTGAAATGAGCCAATCATAAGAAACTCAGCAAACGTTTATACATACTTATGGCCCTCCTAATATAGAAAGTATATTCAAAATGCCCCAGCAACCAAATAATCAATGAGCTTATTACATGTACCTTCTTACTAGCTGTTAACCAATCATGTTAAGAATTTTTCCTCTTCTTTGTCTAAACCCAATAAAAGCTGCCTTGGTTCTGCACTAGGGTCCGGTCTTCTCCTGCGTGGTGAGCGACTGTCAGGCCCCAGCGCTGGAATAAAGAAATACCTCTTGCGATTTGCATCAAGACTGTTTCGAGTGACTTGGGGTGCCGCCTTCCTGGGACAGAGCCGGGGAGTTCGATTTGGTTTTACTTCTTTTCAAGCTGTTGGAATTTAAAGGATTTTATTTTATTTATTTATTTTTGTTTGTTTGTTTTTTCGAGGTAGAGGTCTCACTCTGGCCCAAGATGACCTGGAATTAACTATGTAGTCTCAGGGTGGCCTTGAACTCAGGTGATCCTCCTACCTCTGCCTCCTGAGTGCTGGGATTAAGGGATGTGCCACCACGCCTGGCTAAATTTTATTTTAGGTTTTATTAAAATAAAACTCAGAGAGTGGTTAGAAAAACGTAAAAAAAAAACAAGAGAAATCTCAATGTCTCTTCATTTTCTCCTCTGCCTCATTATCTTAACTCTTATATTAAAGGTTGCTTTAAGAAAACTGAGAGGAGGGCCAGGCATGGTGGTGTGCGCTTTTAATCCCAGCAATCGGGAGGCAGAGGTAGGAGGATTGCCATGAGTTTGATGCCACCTGAGAATGCATAGTGATTTCCAGGTCAGACTTGGAAGAGAAGGTGCTTTCCTGAGGATTGGGTAAAAGAAATCAAAACATTGGAGATGGGCAAGAGCTAAAAAGAGACTGGGCTGTGTATTTCCCAAATACTGCCTAGCAAGCCTTCAAGCTCACTGCGTGGATTCCCAAACCCAACCCGCTAGAGATGAGGACCCTGGGAGAAAGGGGTTTGGCTCACAAAAAGTGGCATGATATGAAAATCAGCAAAAACCACTGGGTGACAGTGTGGTGCTCAGCTCTGTAGTGGCTGTCCCTGCCCCCCACAGCTGAGGCTGAGCCCATCTGTCGCCTCTTCTGAGTGGCTGGCAACAGGTGTGGCCATGCAAAATACCTCAGTGGGTGGGGGCTTTATGTGACTCAGGCTGGGGCAGGGGTCTGGTGAACTTCCAAGGGCTCCAGCCCAGGCTCCCACTGGCCAGCTAAGAGTCAGACACTCAGGGAAGAACCCAATCCCACTCCTCCCCCTTCCCAAAAAGCGGAGCCAGCGCAGCTCATTGAATGCAACTCCCCTTTTCCCAGGGCTCTTCCTCCATCACTGTTCACCGCCAAAGCTCTGTCCAGAGGGGCAAGCGAGGGCACCAGCTGTGCACCAGGGCAGGACAGGCCTCTACAGGTGTTAGGCTGAGTGACCTCGGGGTATTTGGGGATGGGTTGGATGGGGAGGCCCTCTGGAGACAATCGGTAGCTGGGCTCCCTGAAGGAGGGACTGACCTTCAGGAGAGGGCCGCCCTGAGGCCGTTGTGCTCTTCAGGAGGGGAGGAAGAGGGGGCCTGTGGAGATGAATTCCTGTCTGGTGACTGCACCTCACACAGAGCAGCAGGAACGGCAATGGGAGGATGTGAGGAAGTTACCAGTTTGATCACAGGTGGAAAGCTGGCACTGGCCAACTTTGCGAGCATCAGGTCTAGAAGTTGCAGGATTGGGGGGAAGAGGACAGGGAGGGGCCAGGGCCGAGCGTGCTCGCCCGCTGCCTCCTCCCCGCCCGCGCCCGTGGCCTCTCTCCCGGGGACCGCCTCCCCCGCGCCCGTGCTCTCACCCCTCCTCAGGCACTCTCCGCACGTGCGCACAGGGCGGGGATGCCTCGTGACTCCCACAGGACAGGCTGGGGCTTGCCCAGTGTCCTCAGGGCTCAGGGCCACGAGCATGTCTGAGGGCGGCCCGGTCTCCTCAGCCTGCCGGTCAGTGTAGCCTGCTCTCCCCGCCCAGGACTGTGGCGTCGGCTGGGACCCAGACTGCCAGCCGCCCACGGGCGTTGGACCATGGCCTCCTCGGCGGAAACTCGAGTGTGCAGAAGCCCGAGCCCAGCGCTGGCCAAGAGCCCAGGCCAGTGGCAGCAGAGTTGGGGCCCGAGGTGAACCCACCAAGGGCCCCAAAAGAAAGGGTGGTGTGGGCATCGTGGCCCATGGCACCCGGCTGTCACCGGGCTTGCTCCTCGTCCAGAAAGACAAGCGTGACCTGAGAAATCCAATGCCTTGCCGGTGTGTCCGCAGCCCAAGCAAAGGCTAGACCAGCTGCGACAAAAACAAGGTAAAGGTCTTTCCCGGTCCAACTCTGGCTCCAGAAAAGGTGCAGAAAGAGACGAGGTGGGAAGGGGCTTTGTCTTTGAAATGTCCCCCTTAGATTGGAGGGCGGTGGAGGTTTGGCAGCCACGTCAGGGGAGTTTGAAGCCCAGCTTGTAGGGGATGAGGCCACCTAGCCATTGTGCGTGCGTGCGACTGGTGGCTTTCTCGCCTCTGTCACTGTGAAGGGCTTGCTGCAGTGCAACTGCCTGGGACAGCGCAGAAACCCAGCGTATCCTGAACTCCTCTGTTAAAAGTTGCTTTAAGATAACTGAGAGCCAGGCATGGTGGCACAAGCCTTTAAACCCAACACTCTGGAGGCAGAGGTAGGAGGACTGCCATGAGTTGGAGTCCACCCTGAGAATGCATAGTGATTTCAGGTCAGCCTTGGATAGAGTGAGACCCTACCACACACAACAAAAAAAGATAAGTAAGAAGTGCTGAAATGACTCAGTGGTTAAAGGCCCTTGCTTGTAAAAGCCTGTTGGCCTAAGTTGGGTTCCCAATACCCAGGTAAAGCCAAATGCACATAGTGACACATATTTTTAAAGTTTATTTTAGAGCAAAAGACCCTGGCAAGCCCATGCACGCTTTCTCTTTTCTCTCTACTCACAAATCATTTTTAAATATTCAAAAATGAGGACAAAAGAAGGTTTAGAATAATTTAAACTAATGAAGTTCTACAAATAATTCTGAATTTCATTTATCATTTATTTTCCATTAGATTTTACTATGACCAAACCTGGTTTCAGACCTACATTTGTTTTATAGTTGTCAAGTAATGCATAGTAATATATCTTTAAAGCAAACCATAAGGAAAATTTAGTTGTAAGCTTTCCAGATTTTTTTAACGATGGAAGCATATAATGGGATTGTGATTTATTATTTCTCAAAAATAATTATCATGTTTCATTGTACAGTTTTCTATCAATCTATGAACATTTTGAGCACCGCTGTGAGAAAGGCATCTTCCAAAATATGACAGATATACACGACATACTCAAGATATTACACTTATTTCCTGTACATTGCATTGTCAGATATTAGCACAGAGTCCTGGCTTGAAATCTGTGCAACTAGTTTCCTTTATCTCACACATAATAAAAGGGCCCAGGTTACTATGACAAGTGTTGAGTAAAGCACCACCAGTGGCTTGTGGTGGGACACTTGTACTTTGAACTGTACACTATGTCCTAGCTCCTCTTTGGTAAGTAGCCTGATTTTCAGGGAAAGATACACTGTAGGCAGCAAGGAGTACTTCCTTCCTCATTAATATTTTCATCCATGTTATCCTATCTACTGCAGAGAATATATATGCACAGAAATGAGTGATCCCGACAACACTCTTCTTAAGAATGCACTGACATCTCTATATTTTTGTTTATGGAAATAACTGACCAATTTATCATCCTCAGTAAACTTACAAAACAGGATAAAAATTATCAGCCTTGGTCCATGAGTCCTGAGAGAAATGTGCACAGGCTATTTTCAAAAGATGTGTGTGTGATAAGCACTATGCTTAAAAATGTACTGTCTTCTTTTCGTTTCATGGTGTGGGAGGAGTAGACAGCTCGTAGTGGGAGGACACCCACTGGTTGTCTCAGTGAGTGGTGTGTGGTTGTGAGGAGAGCTTGGGTGTAAATTTCATGCACTCAGGCCTTCCAATGAAGAGATGAAGGCCTAGCCAGACATAGTGGCGCCCACCTTTAATCCCAGCACTTGGGAGGCAGAGGTAGGATTGCTGAGTGTTCTGAGGCCACCCTGAGACTACATAGTGAATTCCAGGTCAGCCTGGACCAGAGTGAGACCCTACCACAAACCAAAAAGAGAAGAGAGAGAGAGAGAGAGAGAGAGAGATGAAGGCCTCATTGGCACCATTTGATTCCCATTTGTAACTATTTTGCAGGAAAAAAGTGATAAAATATACCTTCTTTTGAGTCAGTGTCTTACTCTAGTGTGTGGGGTGTCTTGGAACTCACTCTGTAGCCCCAGTCTGACCTGCCTCAGAGTTGCAAGTGCTAGGATTCAGGCAGGCACCACAAAACCTGCCTCCTTCTTTTTATTGATTTAATCTTTGTTCTTCAAGACAAAAGCTAAACCCTCTCAAGACTGACTTGAAAATTTCTGTTCTTTAATAAAATCTTCTCTGGGAGAATATGACTTATTATTGCAAGGTCTAGATAAGTTTGGAGGGGTTGGATTGGAAATATATAGATCATTGTCGGGAGTCATTTGATGTGGACTTAACTTCTGTTTGACAATGGGCTAAAACAAGCAGAATGTTTGGCCAAGCAGAGATCAGTTACCTGCTCAGAATATGGAAATTGAGGAGGAAGTGTTCCTTTGACCCTAAAGGCAAAAGATTTAACTGTTTTGAGATGCGTTTTCTGAGAAATTCTGTATTTACCATTTTTGCCATTTGCATCCTTGTGCTCTGAGAAGAAGTTTACAAACGCTAAACTAAGTAAGGCTGGGGCCTAGGTATTGACATACAGCCCTCCCAAGTTCATCTTTTGTCTCTCTTGTCTTTCTTTTTCCTTAATCCTCACTCCCCACTCAGGTACTATTTGAATCTGCCAGTGGGCTCTGGCAGATTATTTAAATGAAGATATTGGACCAATAATGTCTCTTCTAAAAGTATAGGAATCGCTTCCCAACTGACTGATATCTCTGACCTTGGCAGTGTAAATTTGTCAACTACCTAGGGAAGCAGTTTAAAAAGCATAGTTTTTGACTGAAGAGATGGCATAGTGGTTAAGGTACTTGGCTACAAAGCCAAAGGTCTCAGGATCTATTCCTAGTACCCGTGGAAGCCGGATGCACAAGGTGCCGATGCACGAAGTTCATTTTACTGCAGCTGAAGACCCTGAAATGCCCATTCTCTCTCTCTCTCTCTCTCTCTCTCTCTCTCTCTCTCTCTGCCTTTTGTGTCTCTCTCTCAAATAAATAAATTTAAGAGAAAATTATTTAAAATAGTTTATTTTATAAAAGGATGATGCTATTTAATGTGCAAAACAATTCCTGGTGGTAGATCACCCCAAAAGTATCAATATTCCTCATTCTGATTCTATAAAACTATGGTACTGAGTCTAAAGTCTTCCATTATACCTGGAGTGTTTGAGAATATGTACTTATAGCCCCAGTTAAATGACTGTAATGGAAACCATGAGTCAAGTACACTAGAAGGTAGAATGAGGCTTTTAGTTTTTATGTGGCTACATGTCAATGTACATACTTGTTCTGTCCATACTACCTTTAGGGAGCCAGATTCTCCTGTGGAAGACATTGGAAAACTATGAAATCCAAAGTATAACTTTCACTTTCTATGAATTTTCAGCTCTGTTTAACCTCATCCCTGTGGGTCTTGAGTGGTGGCTATTGAAGGAGTTCAAACCAAGCTGTATTGGCAGTGAACAGTGAGGACACTTGTACACCTCGGTAAGTCTGTGTTCATACTTTCACTATCCTGTTTTTCATCTGCTACAAAAAAAAAAATGCGGTCTGTGTTTTCAGTTCAGATTTTGCTGAGGAGATGAATATTGTTTTGTATGAAAATAGGTTGGTTTGGAAAGGCAAGATGAACTAATTAATCATTGAAGTTAACACATGTAATCTAAAATCAAAAATTCACTGAAAAGTTTTCATACAGTGCCATTGGGTTTATACATATCATAAAATGGTCTTCTGTCTTTGTGGTTTTAGGGAAACAGAACTATTTCTTACCTATATAAACAAATATTCTCCACCTTTATCCCTAAAAGAACTAATGAGATCTCAGTCTCTCTCTCCCAAATCATCTCTAACACACAAAGACCAGTACTAGAAGTGCTTTTAAGGATTTGTTGCTCATCTGTTCAATTAGCACAGTTGCCATCTGTATCTACTTATTTTCAATTTTTCAAATTATTTTAATTGTAAAAATTAGGAATACAGTGTCATAATTCAGTGAGTATACAGTGTGTAATGATCAAATTGGGAAATATACATTTCCATCTTTTTTAAATACTTTGTAAATACCTTTATTAATATAACCATTTCTCATGTACTTTGTGCTATTTCAGTACATTTAGAGAATATTCACTAATTGTATCAGTATAATTAATATTTCTTGTCTTTAATACAATTTTCTGGCACTTTCAATCTCCTATTAATTCATGATATATCCACACTACATTTTTTCAAGAAAAAGTTAACCAATTTCTTCATAAAAACTCCCAGGAACGTTTGATCAGGTGAATTTGTTTAACAATATAGGCCAAAATGAGTAAATAGCATGAGGCCAAATTAATCATTTTGAAGCATATTGACATTTAATTATAAGCATAGTGGTAAAGTTAAGATTTTATTTATTTATTTATTTTGAAGTAGGGTCTTGCTATAGCCCAGGCTGATTTGCAATTCACTATTTAGTCTCAAACTGGCCTCAAACTCACAGCAATCCTCCTACCTCTTTGTGAGTAAAGGTGTAACCATGTTCAATGATTTTATTTCATTTTTTTAACATTGACTGATTAATTGCAAATGTATAACATTGTAAGGCCTGGCTGTCTAGATAACACTGCTCAGCAGAGTTTTCTACAATCATGGTTATATTCTGTATTTACAGTTCCCAGATTTTTGTTTGTTTGTTTTGTTTTTTCAAGGGAAGGTTTCCCTCTAGCCCAGCCTGACCTGGAATTCATTATGTATTCTCAGGGTGGCCTCAAGTTGCTGCAGTCTTCATACCTCTGCCTGTAGAGTGCAGGGATTAAAGTGTGTGCCACCATGCCCAGTTCAAGATTTTATTTTTATAAGTAGATTTAGTTTGATTTTTAAAAAATTATTTTTTTAAATTCATATTTATTGACTAAACTTCTTTTTAATTGTAGCACAGTATCCCATGGTAATTCCCTCTCTTCCTCCTTTCCCCCTTTGAAACTTCACTCTCCATCTTATCCCCTCCCCCCTCTCAATCAGTCTCTTTTCAGTTTGATGTCATGATCTTTTCCACTATTATAAGGATCAGGAACTGCAAGGTCATGAATATCCAGGCCATTTTGTGTCTGGAGGAGCATGTTGTAAGGAATCCTACTCTTCCTTTGGCTCTTATATTCTTTCCAACCCCTTTTTTTGCAGTGGGCCCTTAGCCTAGAAGGTGGGTTTGAGATGTTTCAGGGCTGACTCCTCTGTCACTTCTCAGCACCATGGTGCCTTCTGAGTCATCGAAGGTCGCCACCATCTGAAAAGAAAGGGCTTCTCTAACCACAAGTGAGAGTACATTAATATGGGTGTGGACATTAAGAGAAGAGCCTACTGGGCATTTTGGTGAGCATTGTATATATAATTTAGTAACACCAGCAGACATTACACTTAGGGCTCATGACTACCTGTGTCATAGGTTTTAGTATCAGGGATGTATTCCCTCCCATGGAGTGGGCCTCCAGTCCAATTAGAGAGCGGTTTGTTCCCCCCCATAAGACATGCCACTGTTTCACCCATTGGCTCATTTGGCCTGTCTGACTAAATTTAAAGCTTGCAGTGTTCACTGTTGAGTACGTTCACTGGTGTCTTCTCTCCCTTTAAACTGCATGCAGGGTAGCCTTTTCCAACTTTCTGTCAGCTGGTTCATGGAGGAGGCTTGAAGCTCAGCTCCAGGTTTTTTGTAGTAGCTAGAAGTCCCATGTCATGCCCTCTAAATCAAATAAATAAAATAAAAATCCTAAAAATAAAAGGGCTTGAGAGATGGCTTATCAGTTAAGTGACCATGGCTGTGAAGCCTAAGGACCCAGTTCAATTCTCCAAGTCCCATGTAACTTTAGTTTATGTTCCTGGAATAGATCTTCATGGCCGCCATGGTCTTCATTTACTTCCTGGATAGGAAATATCGAGCTTTGGGTATCTGTATCTCATATGTGGTGTCTGCTTACTCCCCACCAATAATTAGACATGTCATTCCACTGCTTTGGGACATTAAAGCTGAGGTCCATAAAGTCTGGCTCCAGATGCTACCATAAAGAGATGTTCTCCCTGCGGAGGAAGTGCAGGCAGATAAATTGGTTGTTAGTTCATCACAGAGACTTTCATTATCACCCAGCATATTCTCCTTTATCTCCATGGATCAATGGCAGGCACAGACAAATTTGTAGGTGGCACCCAGTCCATGGCAGACTTCATTACCATCCAGCACATTCTTCACAGTTCAATGGTTCCTGCACTACATCTTCATCCATACTTGGCATGTGGCTCACGGTAGCATGATTGTCATGAGATGGATGCTGAAGCCACAGGCATCCTCTGCACCTGTGATCCCAGTGAGGAGGAGTCAGGTAGCTTTGTTAGGTTAGTTTAGGGTGACTGGGGTTCTGAAAGTAAAAAAAGCAGAAATGTCCTTAAATCTGCCCTTCCAATATCCACTTTTCTAGAGATCAGAGAAGGGATCTCCTCTCCTTATCTCCTGATTGAAGGAGTTCACTAGACCTATTTTTCCACAAACAACCTGTGTCCTCCTCAATCTAGTTTGATTTTACAAAAAGACTATCAAATATATAAATTCTCTAAGTGTTTATAACTGTATTCCTATGTTTATGAAAGAACAGGGCATTGAAAATGGAGAAAAATTGCTTGCAAACTGCCTATGAAGTAGCATTAAAGGGGTTATTCCCTGAGCCTTGTGGGTGTATTTTAAATCTACTTTGGTGTTTAGCTCTCAGCAGCTTAGGAAATTTTCAGAAGAGGGAGGGTGGAAGGATTTCAAGAGCCACTTTGGGAGGTGATATCCAGAGACATTGTCCCCACCACACACAATGAATGACTGCTGTTCTCACAACTCATAACACACAACCCCATGGTGAATATCAATACCACTGAGGAAGCCTCCGTGGAATGGGGGCAGGGAGGAAAGGAAATCATTGTAACAACACATGATGCAATCATACAAAAGTCTAGCTAGCAATATATATATGGAGAGAGATAGAGAGAGAGAGAGAGAATGAGATGAATTCAATGCTTGCCAATAAAACTTTTAATCTGATTCAGTTTAGTCTCTCTTTTCCCTAAATTCACTTCAAATCCAGATACCTAGAAAGTCTTGGCAGACATGGTGGAAACTGTGGATATCTTTGCTTTTCAGGCCACAATGGGAAGGAGAAACAGAGAATCACTACCATAAGGGCCATTCATCACCCTGTATCTCAAACCCTGTTCACTGCCAGAATTTTGTCAACACCATTTCATTCTGTGTTTTTCTTCCTTTCTTTTCTTTTTTTTCAAAGGTAGGGTCTCACTGTAGCTCAGGGCTGACCTGGAATTCACTATGTAGTCTCAGGATGGCCTCCAACTCATGGCAATCCTCCTACCTCTGCCTCCCAAGTGCTGGGATTAAAGGCATGTGCCACCTTTCCAGCCATTCATTTCCCTTTTAAAGAAATACTGGGACTATTATGATTTTTCCTAAAGAAAGATTTTGAATACATTGTAAGAATTGTGAAATGTGTCACTTTATTATTAACCCAATGCTATTAGTATAAATGATAGGAAACATGATTTATTTTCATACTTGAAATTTTAATGGTAGGATAATTGAATAGTGGATGATTCTGATTTTAAATGACTTTTAGAACAACAGGGTTATAGTCAAAGTAGGATTTTAGTAAAAGAATACTTTCAGGAACTAATATGTAGGCATGGGATGGGATGCAATAGAACCACGTGTTCTCTTGAGTATGCGAAGTTATGACTGGTAATACACACAGAAATTTTCTGATTTCGTTATCGCTATTGGTGCTGTGATAAAAAATGTTGATTAAAAATAAATCGTGTGGGCTGGAGATTGTTCAGTGCAGAAGGTGCTTGTCTGTGAAGCCTAAGGGTCTGTGTCATTCCTCACTTAGTTAAATTCACAAAGCAGCACATGCATCTGGACTTCTTTGCAGTGGCAAAAGGCTTCTTGTATGCCCATTTGCTCAACAAATCTGCCTCTCTCTCTCTCTCTCTCTCTCTCTCTAAAAATAAAATAAAATAAAATATAAATCATGCAAGATATAAATTTTAAAATCACACATTTTGAAAATAATACAAGTAGGGAACTCATAAGTAGTATGTCAGGGTCCTCGACTCAAGAAAACTAGAGTATTTGTTACTAACTTTGGGAACTGATACTAAAAAATACAGATCCTACCATTCCAATTGACCATTATTTCAGCAAACTGGTAAATGTCTATTGAGCTCATTTCTAAGAAAAGCTACTCAGGGGACTGCACTGTAGATTGGTGGGTTTCCTATCTGTGAAGTGCAAGCTAAAAGGTAGCAAAATATGGGCATTCTATATTTATTTTCCTAGTAAGGACAAACCATTTGTTTTCATGAAGTAGGAAAGATTCCAGATGATCCTGGGGTTCCTTTGGGGAAATATTTAAATATGTTAGTTCAGAAATTAGAGTCGGAATCTTCTTCAGGATGAATTTCCAATTCTTCCTATTATTTGTATTGATTATGTCTTCACGTCCCTTCTACATAGTCACAATTCTCCCACGTGGTGAGCACACCCCTATTAGGACAGTGTTCCATGTTAATAACTTGAGCAATTGATGTGCTGTTGACACTCACAATGCTTAATGAAACCTCGTGAATTCATCAAGAGAAGCAATAAAATATGCATCATTATCTTCCATAAATCTATGAAACTTTAGAAAATGCTATGCACCATGCAAAGAGATAAAATAGACACAGACAAATATCTCACGGTGCCTCTCTGTTATTAGCCAATGGAAGTGGCTAAAAGAAGATCGATAAAAGAATTGAGTAATCTTATAAGTAAAATAACTGATGGGTTGGCTGATTTCATTTGGATTAGCGGGAGACCATCATATGTGTTCAACATTCACTGCATAGATAGATATAAAGTGCTTCCAGGTAGAACAAATTTGTGCAGTAGTGCTCAAAAGGACATTGGGTGTCTCAAAAGAGACTGAAGTGAGTTGACTGGCATTTATGTGGTAAAAAACTAATCAAATAGAAATAAAATAGAAAAGGGCAGATTTGATTTAGGTGACACTAGAAACAGTTGGTAACAGACATGAAAAGATTTACCCATGGTCTATGAAAGAAAGTAAATAACAAAACACTTAGGTGTCATGATTGCTGATACCATGAGAGAACACTTCTGAGAGAATATGTGGCATGCAAGGGAAGAGGATTTGTAAATGCTGTTCTTTTGAGGTGGCAAGCAGAGGATACTTTTGGCACACATAAAGATGTTTGCAAATACAAACTAAATCAGAAGCTTTATGCAGTTAATATATGTCAAATGTGTCTAGAAAACAAATAAAGCCATGTCGTTGTTTAAATTCTCATCAAAATACAGGAAATGTGGTGGACATCTGTGTAAATGTTTTGTGATCACAAGTGAATTAGTTTACCAAAGACACAGCCACCTCTTTCATGACCTCTATGCAAATCTGAAAACAATCCCAGGCCTGTGACATTTGGACCAATTTTCTTTGTGGACTCTCCTCATTTCAACTCACCTCTGTCTATTGATTGGTTAAGTTTCTAGTCATGAGCAGGATAATTACAGAAGAATTCATGTTGGATTAGATGTTTCAGTGCTTATATATCATGGAATATTATTTCAATAGATGCTGAAAACATGCTGTATGCAGTCAAAATTACTGCTTTGGCTGGCATTGTGTATTTTTATTTTTTGAAATGACAACAAAACTGTGAGTCATCCTCAGTGGATCACACAGTTTCAATGGCAGCTAATAGAGATGAAAGGGAGTGAGAGGAGGTGTCAGAAACCTTGTTGGAAACTCTACTTGGCATCCTCTGGACCCTTTACCTTTATTCCAAAGTTTGTCCTTGTGTTTCAGTGACTCTGAGTTCAAAAAATTTTTGTAAGCCATCTCACTTTCTCTTTGAGGTAATTCTGTACAGATTTAAATTAATTCAAGTGCATGGTGTTAAGCAAGTTGATGAGAATGTTTCTGGTTTGTAAAATGGAGCCTGACAGTATCACTCTGGCTCTCTCACCTGTTCTCATGCATTATATAAGACAAGTTTCTTAAGAGCTTTGTCAATCCTGAAAAGTATGTAGTTCCAAAGAATTATTTTCAATATTAGAAAAATAGGTAAAATATGACACTTTTATAATGTTAACACCATTTAACTTTCACCTTCCTCTTATAAAGAGTGTAGTCCTGCTATAGAGTCATTGAGACATTTCTTCCCACTCTGTAATCCAACTCAAGTAATAGGTCCTGTATATTCCAATATGTACTATCCATGTATGTCCTCTTTGACAGATATTCCTCCAAGTTACTTTGTCTCTCTTGTCTATTTTTCCTTAACTCACTCACCATCAGGTACTGTTTGAATCTTGCCTGGGGGCCTGCACTTTCTTACAGTCAGCTGCAGAAGTGGCTGTTGAAGATCAATAAAAGAATTGATTGACTATAAGCAAAACACTCAAGTGATGTGTCAGCTGATTTCTATTTGAAGGAAGCAGGAGATCCTCTGGCATCAGCATTCACTGCGTTAGATAGATATAAAAGTGCTTCAGGTAGACCAATTTTTGGTAGTGCTCAAAGGGACATTGGGTGTTCCTGTACACAAAGTGACTGAGACCTTGGTATTTAGATGGTAAAGTATTAACCAATAGAAATAAAACAAAAAGGAGCGGGCGGAGGTGAGGTAGGAGGATCATGAGAGTCTGAGGTCACCCTGAGACTACATAGTTACTCAGGTCAGCCTGGGCCAGAGTGAGACCATACCGAAAAAAAAGAAAGAAAAGAAAGAAAGAAAGTTGAAAGTTGTTGTTACAAAGGGCAGATTTTAATGAAAGGTGATAACTGAACAACAGCAATAGACAGAAAATATTTACCCATGGTTTATAAAAGATAGTAAATGACAAAAACACTTTAGGTTAAGACCATGATTGCTGGATACCATGAGAACACTTGAGAGAATAGTGTGGCATGCAAAGTGGAAGAGATTTATCGCACTGTTTTTGAGGTGGCAGAGCAGAGCATGCTTGGCATACAGTAAGATATTTGTAAATGTTGTGTCCAAATCAGAGCTTTGGTTAACGATGTTAAATGTGTTCAGAAAAAACATAAAGTCCATGTCGTTGTTTAACTCCTCATTTAAAAACAGGAATAGGTGGACATCAAAACGCCCAGATCACAAGAATTAGTTTCACTGAATAATACCTTTTATGACTTCTACGCAAACTCTGCAAACAATCTCTGACATTTCATGTAATCACCATTGTTCACTCTGCTCATTTCAACTCGCCTCTGTCTACGATTTGACAAGTTTCAGTCCAAAGCAGGATAGTTACAGTAACTAGTGTTGACGGATGTTGCAGCCATGTTTCATGGAATATTATTCAATAGATGCTAAGTACATGCAAAGCGTGTCAAAATTACTGCTTTGTCGGCATTAGGTACATTTATTTTGAATGCCAACAAAACTGTCAACAACACTCACATGGATCACATAGTTTGCAAGGCAGTCAATAGAAGAAAGGAGTGAGAGGAGGGGGTGGCAAACCTTGGTTGGAAATCATATCTTCTATAATCTCACTATTTATTCCAATGTTCTTGTCCTGGTGTCAGTAGAATTTTGATTAAAAAAATTTAAGCCACCACTTTCTCTTTGGAGGTAATTTATACAGTATCACAAACAACAATTTATGGTGTTACAAGTTGATATAATCACTTTGCCTTGTAAATGGAGCCTGTCAATATCTACTTGCCTTCACCTCCAGCCCCATGCACTTCACATACACAAGTTCCTTAAGAGCTTATCAAATCCCAGCAGCACATGTAGTTCCAAAGAATTACTCAATATTAGAAAGAAGCAATATGACACGTATAATAAAGCAACCTGATTTAACTTAAAAGAAAAGAACATGAGAAATTTTCCTGCCCTCAAAATCCTCTAATTTCCTTTTAAAGTTCGTCTTTCTGAATCAAAACTTTGCCCTTCTTTAGTAATATGCCACATATATATATTCTAGATCAGGGCTTCAAAATGAGTTAAAAAACAGTTAATCTTGGTAGTAGGTTCATGAACATGGGGCTCACTTGAATATCTGACCCTGGTCAGCCATGTGACCTTCCTTCAATGGGGATCGATCACTTCCTGGTTCTGAAATTAACCTATTGCACATTCTGAGCTGGGAAACACCTCCTTTCCCTGCAGTCACACATCTGTCAGGTCTATCAGTCACTGTCAGTGGATTTTGACTAAAAGCATAGACTGTATGAGTTCTATACCAAGTGGTGGGACTCAGCATGAACAAGGCCAGGTAAACTGCCTTCATGAGAATCAGACAGATGGCAGGAGTTTCACCCTCATGAATCGGAGTTGTCCTTTACTTTGGGAAAGCTGAATTTGCAAAGTAGGGACTGGTGAACCTGGCATCATTCTGCAAATCTCCACCCAGCTTATACAGGCATCCATCATCTCTGATGAAGCAGTTCAAGATCAGGATAAGGGACAGAGGAGCAGCAGTGGCATCTGGAAGACATGGGAAGTCTCAGGTGTTCCAGTCTATCAACATAAGCATAGTGTTTCTTTGTTGCTGAGACTGAAATTGTTGGGAGGTCAGGCAGGTGAAGGACAGGTGTACTTGGAATAAGTCGCCATTTGATTTTGCACTACATCAGCCTGAAAGCATTAGAAAAAGAAGGTCGAGGGACCCTTTAGTTAAAAGTTGCCCATCATAGTGGCAGCTCTAGGGTAGAACAGCATCCAAGTTGGCCTCAGAACAGGTGAAATGGTGCAACATATTTTTTCATTTGTAAGTACCCTGTTTCCTGCATTTACTCCAAAGAACTTATGAATACCAAGCCAGCCAATGGTGGTTCATTCCTTACATTGCGTTGTCAGGATGTAGCACAGAATTCTGTCTGCAATCTGTGAAATTAGTTTCCCTTTTATGTCACGTAACAAAGGGTACAGGATTTTAATATGACAAGTATTGAATAAAGCGCCACTCAGGCTTGTGGTAGGTTATCACTTTGTACTCTCTTTGAACTGTACAGTATGTCCTAGCTTCTCTTGTTAAGTACCTTAATTTAAGGGAAAGATACAATTCGTAGGCTCAGGAAGCGAGTTCTTCCTCCCCATAATATTTTGCATCCATTGTTATTCTATCTACTGCATCATATTTCACACAGAAACGAGTGATCCCGAAACAGTCTTCTTAAGAAGACTGTTATCTTTATATTTTTGTTCATGGATTCTCTGGACCAATAGAATAACATCCTCAGTAAACTTATGAGGGAAGACAAAATCCTTCCCTGAGGTCCATGATCTTTCCTAAAATTAGGTAACAAAGAGAAGCTTAAAAAGATGTATAGTTCAAAGTACTATGGTCTAAAAATGTACTGATGGTAATTTATTCAATTTTTTTTAAAATTTTTTTTTGTTACATGAGATAAAGGAAACTAACTCTAGATTGCAAGGCTGACCTGTGCTAATTGACAATGCAATGTACAGGAATGTGGCCTGCAACTCATTTGGTATTCATAAGTTCTTGGCCTCCCCAAGAAACAGTACTGTCTACAAATGAACATGGTGTGGGCTGCACCCATTTCAGCTAGTCTCTGAGGCCAACCACGATTTGTTCTACCCCAGTGAGTGGTGATGGAACGCTTGAGAGAGTCCCTTGGGTCTTTTTCATGCAGTCAGAGCTGATGTAGATGAAAATCAAATGGGACTTATTCCCAATGCACCTGTCATTTCACCTTCCCACTTCCCAACAATTTCAGTCTCAGCAACAAAATACTTGTTTGTGATAAAATACACCACCTTTTTTCCCATGTGTCCATTCACAGAGTGTGGGGTATCCTGAACTTCACTTATCCCCAGTCTTGAACTGCTTCATCATGATGACCTCCTGCCTGTCTGCAAGAGCTGGGATTAATTCAAGAAAATCAAGGGGGCAAGTTTTGTGGCATGCAGCTAATCCCAAAAGTAAAACAACCTGAGGCAGGAAACTCCTCTTTGTCTTTCTGAACAGCCTGGGGCTTACACAGAGTGAGTTCATCACTACAGTACCCCACACTAGAGTAAGACACTGACATGCTTTAGTCAAAAAAGACAGTGACTGATTTTTATCAATTATGACTCCTGGAGGAAGGAGTTCCCAGCTCAGAATTCAAATGGTGGAACGAGGAAAATGATCTCTTCATTGAAGGTCTGGTCACATGAAGCTTTGACCAGGGTCAGATCACAAACTGAGCACACACCACTCACTGGAAACAAACAGTGGTCCTTGTTTTCCAACTCATTTTGAACTCCTCCCACACCATGAAACAAAAAGAAGCATATACATCTTGGGGATTACAGAGGAAGGAAGATTTACATCAGTTCGAGGTCAAACAGAGACTTTTTAAAAGGAATTAGAGGATTTTGAGGAGAGTGAAATTTCTCCTGTTCTCAAAACCAAAAAAATCAAAACAAAAAAAAAGAAGATTTTAGCATTTTTAATATTGAAAATAATTCTTTGAACTACATAACACTTTCTTTTGAAAATAGCCTAAGGAACTTGTCTTATGTGAGTCATGAGAACAGGTGGAGAGCCATTTTTGATATTATTTTCTAAGTTTACAAACCAGAAAACATTGGTCAATTATTTAACACATGAAATTAATTGATTTATTAATCTGTATAGCATGCTTAAAAAGACTGGAGGGCTTAAATTTTTTTAAAATAGAGTCACTGGAAAAGACAAGAATAACATTGGATAAAAAATATTATGAAGATGGAAGAACTCCTTCCTGAGCTCAGTGTATCTTTCCCTTAAAAATTATTAGGCTGCCACGGAAATAAAGAGAATCTATTGAGTGTTGACTGACAGTTTTGTTGGCATTCAAAAAATAAAATACACAATGCCAGCCAAAGCAGCTTTTTATTCAATAGCTTGTCCCATTAATCTTCGAAATAATATTCCATTTGTTACACTGCAACATAAAGGAAACATGAATTCCTGTAACTATCCTGCTTGACTAGAAACTTAATCAATCAATAGACAAGGCAAGTTGAAATGAGCAGAGTGAACAATGAAATTTGGTCCATGTCATTCAAGAGATTGTTTTGGAGAGTTGCATCAGAAGTCATAAAAGAGGTGAAAAAATGTGTTGGGTAACATTTCACCGTGATCACAAACATTTTACAGATGTTCACCCTGTTCCTGTATTTGATGGAACGTTTAAACAGGGTCATGACCTTCTTTTCTGTTTTTTTCAGACACATTTAAGATGCAAAATTAAAGCTTCTTGATTTAGTTTGTATTTACAATATCTTTATATGTCCAAAAGTACTTCACCTGTTTGACCTCAAAAGAACAATTGATAAGTCTCTTTGCAACAAAGAAACACTTGTTCTTAGAGCCCAGTAGACTGAGATAACACCTGAGTGTTTTTTCCCATGTCTCTCCATTCATAAAGATGTAAATATTTTCCTGTCTATTCCAATTATCCCCAGTCTTGAACTGCTTCATTAAAAATCTGCCTGTTCTTTCTTTGGAGATTTCTTTGAATCTTTCTAAGAGTTCTTTCTTTCTTCCTTTGCAACCAGCTTTCCCAAAAGTAAAGGACAACCCAGGCTGACATGAGTGAAAACTGCTTTGTCTGTCTGGAACACCATCCCAGTTTACCTGCCCCACGCCTTCATCCCTTTTCTATTTTATTTCTATTTGGTTAATAGTTTTACAGTCTAAATGCCAAAGTCAAAATCCACCTTTGTCTTTAAGACAAATGTCCTTTGTGTACTGCAAAAATTTGAGGAAGGAGGTGTTTCCCAGCTCAGAATGTTGAGGTTAGATTGTTTGGAACCAGGAAATGATGCGATCACATCATAATTAGGGGTCTTATAAAATCAACCAATTCATTGATCTTCTTTTAGCCACTTCCATTGCAATGGGCCTAAGACCAGGTCCTGGAGCCCCAGGCAGATTCAAACTGATCTAGAGTATGAGGATGTATATTACTAAAGAAGGGACAAAAGATTTGGGAGGGCTGTCTGTCAAGAAGGACAACATGGATAGTACATATTAAATGGTTGGACCTTAGGTTTGGATTTTTGCAGAAGACCAGCAGAAATCTATAGCAGGACTTCTTTTTCTTGAAAGTTAAATCAGGTTAACATTATAATGTGTCCATATTTTAGCTTATTTTCTAATATTGAAAATAATTCTTTGAACTACATAACACTTTCAGGATTGACAAAGCTCTTAAGAAACTTGTCTTAATATGAAGTGCATGAGAACAGGTGAGAGAGCTGAGTAGATATTGTCAGGTTCCATTTTGTGTTCAGAAAACATTCTCATCAACTTGCTTAACACTATGAAACTTAATTAATTTTATTAATCTGTACAGAATTACTCCAAAGAGAAAGTGAGATGGCTTACAAAAATTTTTTTGAACTCAGAGTCACTGAAACACAAGGACAAGAACATTGGAATAAATGAGTAAGGGTCATAGAAGATGCCAGTAGAGTTTCCAACCAAGGTTTTTACCCCTCCTCCTCACCCTTTCATCTCTATTTTAGGCTGCCACGGAAACTGTGTGATCCACTGAGTGTTGACGACAGTTTTGTTGGCATCCAAAAATAAAATACACAATGCCAGCCAAAGCAGTAATTTTGACTGCATACAGCATGTTGCCCAGCATCTATTGGAAATAATATTCCATGAAATAAGCACTGAAAACATCTAATCCAAACATGAAATCCTGTAACTATCCTGCTTGATTAGAAACTTAATCAATCAATAGACAGAGGTGAGTTGGAAACGAGCAGAGGAACAGAGAAAATTGGTCCATGAAATGTCAAGAGATTGTTTTGTGAGATTTGTATAGAGGTCATAAAAGAGGTGGCTGTGTCTGAGGTAAACTAATTCACTTGTGATCACAAAACATTTTACAGATGTCCACCTGTTCCTGTATTTTGATGAGAGTTTAAACAACGACATGGCTTTATCTGTTTTGTTTTTTCCTAGACACATTTAACATCGATTAACTACTTAAAGCTTCTGATTTAGTTTGTATTTGTAAATATCTTATATGTGCCATAAAAAGTACTTTCTCTGCTTGCCACCTCAAAAGAAATAGTATTTGATAAACTCTCTTCCTTGCATGCCACATATTCTTCTTCAAGTGTTCTCATGGTATCAGCAATCGCGAGATAAAATACCCAAGTGTTTTTGTCATTTACTTTCTTTTCATAAACCATAAAATAACATTTTCCTGTCTTATTGCCAATTGTTTCCAGTTATCACCTTCATTAAAATCTGCCCTTTTCTTTTCTTTCTTTCTTTCTTTCTTTCTTTCTTTCTTTTTTTTTTTTTTTTTTGGTTTTTCGAGGTATAGTCTCACTCTGGCCCAGGCTGACCTGGAATTAACTATGTAGTCTCAGGGTGGCCTCGAACTCTCAGCTATCCTCCTACCTCTGCCTCCACGCCCGCCTCTTTTCTATTTTTATTTCTATTTGGTTAATAGCTTTACTTTCATCTTAAATGCCAAAGGTCAAGTCGTCTTTGTCTTTAAGACACCCAATGTCCCTTTGAGCACTACTGCAAAAATTTGCCCACTCTGGAAGCACTTATATCTATCTATGCAGTGAATGCTGATACATAGGATGCTCCTGCTTCCTTCTAAAATGAAATCAGCTGACACACATCATAATTATTTTACTTATAAAATCAATCAAATTTCTTTTGGCTGATCTTCTTTTAGCCACTTCCATTGCAATGGACTGTAAGAAAAAAAGTGAGCCCCAGGCAGATTCAACAGTACCTGGAGTGGTGAGTGAGGATTAAGGGAAAATAAAGACAAGAGAGACAAAGATAACTTGGGAGGGCTGTCTGTCAAAGAAGGGACATACATGATAGTGCTATATTAGTTATACAGGACCCAGTGCCAGGTTTGATTACAAGTGGAAGCAGTTTTACACTCATAATAAACTCTATAGCAGGGGACTACCTCTTATAAGAGGAAGGTAAGTTAAATGGTGTTAACATTATATGTCCATATTTTACCTATTTCTAATGGTCAAAATAATTTTTGAACTACACAACACTTTCTAGATTGACAAAGCTCTTAAGAAACTTGTCTTATATAATGTGCATGGAGAACAAGAGAGAGCCAGAGTAGATACTGTCAGGCCCCATTTACAAACTAGAAAACATTCTCATCAACTTTGCTTAACACCATGCACTTAATTAATTCTGGTTAATCTGTACAGAATTACTCCAAAGAGAAAGTGAGATGGCTTACACAAAAATTTTTTTGAACTCAGAGTCACTGAAACACAAGGACAAGAACTTTGGAATAAAGGGTAAAGGGTCCATAGAGGATGCCAGTAGAGTTTCCAACCAGGTTTCTGACACCTCCTCTCTCCCTTTCATCTCTATTAGGCTGCCACGGAAGCTGGGCAGATCCACTGAGTGTGACTCACAGTTTGTTGTCATTCAAAAAATAAAAATACAATACCAGCCAAAGTAATTTGACTGCATACAGCATGTTTTCCAGCATCTATTGAAATATTCCATGATATGTTAACAAACATCTAATCCAAACATGAATTCTTGTACTATCCTGTTTCGACTAGAAACTTAACCAATCATAGACAGAGGTGAGTTGAAATGAGGAGAGTCCACAAAGAAAATTGGTCCATAAAATGTCACAGGCCTGAGATTGTTTTTCAGATTTGCATAGAGGCTGCGAAAGAGGTGGCTGTGTCTTTTTGGTAAACTAATCTTACTTGTGATCACAAAACACTTAAGTAGATGTCCACCCATCTGTATTTTGAGGAGAATTTAAACAACGACATGGTTTTATTTGTTTTTCCTAGACACATTTGACATATATTAACTGTATAAAGCTTCTGATTTAGTTTATTTGTAATATCTTATGTGTGCTAAAAGTATTTTCCTGCTTTGCCACCAAAAGAACAGTATTTGATAAAATCCCTCTCCCTTTGGTACATATAGCTCCTTCTCAAGTGTTCTGCTATATCAGCAATCACCATGACACCCAAGTGTTTTTTGTTATTTACTTTCTTTTCATAAACCATAGGTAAATCTTTTCATGTCTATTACCAACTGTTTCTAGTCATCACCTTCTATCAAATCTGCCCTTTTCTTATTTTATTTCTATTTGTTAATAGTTTACCACATAAATGCCAAAGGTCAACTTCGCCAGTCTCTTTTGAGACACCTAATGTCCCTTTGAGCACTACTGCACAAATTTGTTCTACTCTGGAAGCACTTTTATATCTATCTATGCAGTGAATGCTAACACACATGATGGTCCTGCTTCCTTCCAAATGAAATCAGCCAACCCATCATAATTATTTTACTTCTATAAGATTACCTCAATTCTTTTATCGATCTTCTGGGCTACCCATTGCAATGGCTGCAAGGGAGGGGCCATTAGATATTTGGTCCTGTCTCATTTATCTTTCTTTGCATGGTGCATAGCATTTTCTAAAGTTTCATAGATTTATGGAAGATAATGATGCATATTTTATTGCCTCTCTGGATGAATTCACGAGGTTTCATTAAGCATTGTATGTCAGCAACATCAATTGCTCAAGCATAATATGTGGAACACTGTCCTAATAGGGTGTCACCACGTGGGAGGGGTGATGACCAGGAAGTGACGGAAGCAATCACCAAATAATAGGAAGAATTGGAAATTCATCCTGAAGAAGATCTCTGACTTAATTTCTGGAACTAACATATTTAAATATTTCAAAGGAACCCCAGGATCATCTGGAATCTTTCCTACTATGAAACATAATGGTTTGTCCTTACTAGGAAATAAATATAGAATGTTCCATTTGCTGGCCTTTTAGCTTGCACTTCACAGATAGGAAAACCCGCCAATCTACAGTGCAGAGTCCCTGAGAAGCTTTTTCTTGAAATGAGCTCAAGGCGACATTTACCAGTTTGCTGTCAATGTAATAATTGGAATGGTAGGATTCGTATTTTTAGTATCGTCCCTAAAGTTAGTAACAATACTCTAGTTTTCTTGAGTCGAGGACCCTGACATACTACCTACTTGACATGAGTTCTCATTTGTATTATTTTTCAAATGTGTGATTTTTAAAAATTTATATCTTGCATGATTTATATTTTTATTTTTATTTCATTTTATTTGGAGAGAGAGAGAGAGAGAGAGAGAGAGAGAGGCAGATTTGTTGGAGCAAGGCAATGGCATACCAGAGCCTTTTGCCACTGCAAAGAAGTCCAGATGGCCAAAGGCTTTGTGAATTTAGCCACGTGAGGAATGACACTGACCCTTAGGCTTCACAGACAAGCACCTTAACCACTGAACAATCTCTCCAGCCACACGATTTATTTTAATCAACATTTTTATCACAGCACCAATAACAGTGATAACGACTCAGAAAATTTCTGTGTGTATTACCAGTCATAACTCGCATACTCAAGAGAACACACGTGGTTCTATTGCATCCCATCCCATGTCATATTAGTTCTGAAAGTATTTCTTTTGCATTAAAAATCCTACTTTGACTATAACCCTGGTTGTTCTAAAAGAGATCATTTAAAGTCAGAATCATCCACTATTCAATTATCCTACCATTAAGGTAAGGCCAAGTATGAAAATAAATCATGTTTCCTATCATTTATACTAATAGCATTGTTAATAACACAAAGTGACACATTTCACACTTACAATGTATTCAAATCTTTCTTTAGGAAAATCATATTAGTCCCAGTATTTCTTAAAAGGGAATGAATGTTTGGAAAAGGTGGCACATGCCTTTAATCCCAGCACTTGGGAGGCAGAGGCAGGAGGATTGCTGTGAGTTGGAGGCCATCCTGAGACTACATAGTGGTACCCCAGGTCAGCCTGAGCTACAGTGAGACCCTACCTTTGAAAAAAAAAAAGAAAAGAAAGGAAGAAAAACACGAATGAAATGGTGTTGACAAGAATTTGGCAGTGAACAGGGTTTGGAGATACAGGTGATGAATGGCCCTTTATGGTAGTGATTGTCTCTCATTTTCCTTCCCATCGTGGGTTCTGAAAAGCAAAGATACTCCACAGTTTCCACCATGTCTGCCAAGACTCTTTCTAGGTATCTGGATTTGAAGTGAATTTAGGGAAAAAGAGAGAAAACTGAATGCAGATTAAGAGTTTTATTGGCAGCTTTATAATTCCATCTGTATTCTCTCTCTCTCTCTATCTCTCTCTCCATATATTAAGAAGAATTTTGTATGATTGCATCATGTGTTGTTATAATGATTTCCTTTCCTTCCCTGCCCCCATTCCACGGAGGCCTTCCTCAGTGGTATTGATGCAGGTTCACTATGGGGTTGTGTGTTATGAGTTGCAGAACAGCAGTCATTCATTGTGTGTGGTGGGGACAATGTCTCTGGATATCACCTCCCAAAGTGGCTCTACAATCCTTCCAATCCTCCCTCTTCTGGAAAATTTCAAGCTGCTGAGAGTTAAACACCAAAGTAGATTTAAATACACCCACCAAGGCCTGTAGGGAATAACCCCTTTAATGCTACTATAGGCAGTTTGCAGCAATTTTTTCCATTCTCAATGCCCTGTTCTTTTTCATAAAACATAGGACAGTATAAACACTTAGAGAATTTATATATTTGATAGTCTTTATAAAATCAAACTAGATTGAGGAGGGACACAGGTTGTTTGTGGAAAATAGGTCTAGTGAACCCTTCAATCATCAGGAGATAGTGAGAGGAGAGATCCTTCTCTGATCTCTAGAAAAGTGGATATTGGAAGGGTGATTTAAGGGACATTTCTGCTTTTTACTTTCAGGCCCAGTCACCCTAAACTAACCTGCAACAAGCTACCTGACTCTCCTCACTGGGATCACAGGTGCAGAGGATGCCTGGTGGCTTCAGCATCCATCTCATGACACCATGCTACCGTGAGCCACATGCCGTTATGGATGAAGATGTAGTGCAGGACCATTGAACTGTGAAGAATGTGCTGATGGTAATGAAGAAGTCTCTGCTATGGACTGGTGCCACTACATAGCCTGTGCCTGCCACGTGATCCATGGAACTGTAAAGAATATGCTGGGTGATAATGAAGAAGTCTCCCTGTGATGGGACTAACAACCACTTTATCTGTGCCTGCACTTCTCCGCAGGGGAGAACATCCTCTTATGGTAGCATCTGAGCTAGACTTATATCTCAGCTTTAATGTGTCCCAAAGGTAGATGACATGTTCAATTATTGTGGCGGGCGCAGACACCACATATGATAGATACCCAAAAACATGATATTTCATTCATATAATGGAAGACTATGACGCTATGAAAGACTATTCTATAAAAACGCAAAACGCACATAATCAGAACTAACCCAGTCTTATGTTCAGTCATGTCTAACCGATGCTCATCCGCCTTACAGCTTAAGATTTTATTTAGTTATTGATTAGTAACACTATATCTACCACTTCAAAACTGTTATTTGAGCTTCAAGCCTCCATGCAAACCAGCTATTAACAATACACCCCGCACAACTGTAACGCAGAACTCAGTAATCGCATCAACATGAACATCGCGCTCAAACTAACATATATAGCCAATGGTTTCATAAAACATGGTAATAAAACAATAACGCCCTCACTGACTTGAGGCCCATCAGCATGGAGTAATAACATCCCGACAAAATTAAAACTAAGACATTATAGAATGCTGAGATCCGTCTAAAAACAATAATCGCTATACACGATCAGAAATGTATATATACACCACTCAAACGCTCATAAACTTCTAATACGTCCACAATTATATTAATGCTACTTTAAATTTGTAATATAGTTTCAGATAATAAATACATCCGATGATTTAAGCAACATAAAAGAGAAATATACATAATGTCTCAAATATTCAAACTGCCTTAAAGTCACGCCCACCACCAAGTAAACACAACATATTGCAGAAACACAGATCTCGTCATCCCACGTCATGTCCATCCAGTTATCCAACATCCTTCAACCTGATCCTTATAATAGGAGAAAGATCATGGACATCAAACTGAAAAGAGACTGATTGAGAGGGGAGGGGGATAAGATGGAGAGTGAAGTTTCAAAGGGGAAAGGAGGAAGAGAGGGAATTCTGGCTCATGGGATACTGTCTATACCAGTGCTAGGTTGCTCAATAAATATGAATTTAAAACAATTTTTAAAAATCAAACTAAATCTACTTATAAAAAGAAAATCTTGAACTGGGCATGGTGGCACACCTTTAATCCCCTGCACTCTATGGTGCAGAGTGTATGAAGATCAGTAGCAACTTTGAGGCCACCCCAAGGAGTACTACATAATGAATTCCAGGCTGTGGGCTGGGCCAGAGGAAACCTTTCCTTGAAACAAAAACAAACAAACAAAATCCTGGAACTTGCAATACAGAATATAATCCATGATTGTAGAAAACTCTATTACAGTGTTATCTAGACAGCCAGGCCTACAATGTTATACATTTGCAATTAATCAGTCAATGTTAAAAAAATGAAATAAAATCATTGAACATGGTTAACCTTTTACTCACAAAGAGGTAGGAGGATTGCTGTGAGTTTTGAGTCAGTTTGAGACTAAATAGTGAGAATTGCAAATCAGCCTGGGCTAAGTAGCAAGACCCCTACTTCAAAACAAATGAAATAAAATCTTAACTTTTACCACCATGCTTGGGTAATTAATGTCATGTTTCAAAATGATTAATTTGGTCTTCATGCTATTTTACTCCATTTTTGGCCCATATTGTTAACAAATTCACCTGATCAAACGTTCCTGGGAGTTTTTATGAAGAAATACAACTTTTTTCTTGAAAAAATGTAGTGTGGATATATCATGAATTAATAGGAGATTGAAAGTGCCAGAAAATTGTGTATTAAAAGACAAGAAATATTAATTATAATTACTAATTAGTGAATATTCTAAATGTACTGAAATAGCACAAAGTACATGAGAAATGGTTATATTAATAAAAGGTATTTACAAAGTATTTAAAAGATGGAAATGCTTATTTCCCAATTTGATCATTACACTGTATACTCACTGAATTATATAATTAGGCCCATAATTTTTACAATTAAAAATAATTTGAAAAATTGAAAATAAGTAGATACAGATGGCAACTACAGTTAATTGAATAGATGAGCAAATAAATCCTTAAAAGCACTTCTAGTACTGGTCTTTGTGTTAGAGATGATTTGGAGATAGAGATCGAGATCTCATTAGTTCTTTTAGGGATAAAGGTGGGAGAATATTTGTTTATAGGTAAGAAATAGTTCTTGTTTCCTAAACCACAAAGACAGAAGACCATTTTATGATATGATAACCTGGTCATACTGTATGAACTCAGTGGAATTTTTTGATTTTAGATTACACATGTTAATCTCTGAATGATTAATTAGTTCATCTTGCCTTTCCAACCAACCTATTTTCATACAAAACAATATTCATCTCCTCAGCAAAATCTGAACTGGAAAACACAGACCGCACATTTTATTTTGTAGTAGATGTAAACAGGATAGTGAAAAGCAATGAAAACACAGATCTCTACTGAGGTGTACAAGTGTCCCCACTGCTCACTGCCAAATAATAGCTTGGTTTGAACTCCTTCACAGCCACCACTGAATATCCCACAGGGATGAGGTTAAACAGAGCTGAAAACCATATTGTAAAGTGAAAAAGTTATACTTCTTGATTTTGTAGTTTTCCATCGTTCTACAGTGGAGAATCTGGCTCCCTAGTGGTAGTATGGACAGGCATATGTACATTGACATGTAGCCACATAAAACGAAAGCCTCATTCTACCTTCTAGTGTACTTGACTCATGGTTTCATTACAGTCATTTAACTGGGGCTATATGGCTATTATTTCAAACACTCCAGGTATAATGAAGACTTTAGACTCAGTACCATAGTTTATAGAATCAGAATGAGGAATACTGATACTTTTGGGGTGATCTACCACCAGGAATTGTTTTGCACATTAAATAGCATCATCCTTTATAAAAATAAACTATTTTAAATAATTTTCTCTTAAATTCATTTGGTTTGAGAGGAGAGACAAAGAGGCAGAGAGAGAGAGAGAGAGAGAGAGAGAGAGAGAGAGAGAGAGAATGTGGGCATTTCAGGGTCTTCAGCTGCAGTAATGAACTGGCATCGCAACCTTGCATCCGGCTTCCACGTGTACTCAGGGAATAGATCCTGAGACCTTGCTTTGTAGCCAAGTACCTTAACCACTGTGCCATCTCTTCAGTCAAAAACTATGCTTTAAACTGCTTCCCAGGGTAGTTGACTAAATTTACACTGCCAAGGTCAGAGATATCAGTCAGTTGGGAAGCGATTCCTATACTTTAGAAGAGACATTATTGGTCCAATATCTTCATTTAATAATCTGCCAGAGCCCATCAGCAGATCTAAATAGTACCTGGAGTGGGGAGTGAGGATAAGGAAAAAAGAAAGACAAGAGAGACAAAAGATGAACTTGGGAGGGCCAGCGTCAATACCTAGGCCCCAGCTCCTACTTAGTTTCTGCAGTTTTTATACTTCTCTCTTCAGAGCACAAGGATGCAAATGGCAAAATGGTAAATAACAGAATTTCTCTTGTGAAAACGCATCTCAAAACAGTTAAATCTTTGCCTTTAGGTCAAAGGAACACTCCTCCTCAATTTCCATATTCTGAGCAGTAACTGATCTCTGCTTGGCCAAACATTCATTTGTCTTTAGCCCATTGTCAAACAGAAGTTAAGTCCATATCAAATGACCCCACAATGATCTATATAATTTTCCAATCCAACCTCCAAACTTAGTCTTAGACCTTGTAATAATAAGTCATGGCTCTCCCAGAGAAGATTTTATTAAAGAACAGAAATTTCTAAGTCAGTCTTGAGAGGGGTTTAGCTTTTTGTCTTGAAGAACAAAGACAAATCAATAAAAGAAGGAGGCAGGTTTTGTGGTGCCTGCCTTGAATCCTAGCACTTGCAACTCTGAGGCAGGTCAGACTGTAGCTGTAGAGTGAGTTCCAAGACACCCCACACTGAGTAAGACACTGGATCAAAAAAGAAGGTATATTTTATCACTTTTTCCTGCAAAATAGTTACAATGGGAATCCAAATGGAAAGCAATGAGGCCTTCATCTCTCTCTCTCTCTCTCTCTCTCTCTCTCTCTCTCTTTGGTTTTGTGGGAGGTAGGGTCTCACTCTGGTCCAGGCTGACCTGGAATTACCATGTAACTCAGGGTAATTTCTCAACACTCAGCAATCCTACCTCTCTGCCTCCCAAGTGCTGGGATTAGCAAAGGGCGCTAATATGTCTGGCTAGGCCTTCATCTCTCTTCATTGTGGAAGGCCTGAGTGCATGAAATTTATACCCAAGCTCTCTCACAACCACACACACCCACTCACTGGAGACAACCAGTGGGTGTCCTCCCACTACGAGCTGTCTACTCCCTCCCACACCATGAAACTTAAAAGAAGACAGTACATTTTTAAAGCATAGTGCTTATCACACACACATCTTTGAAAATAGCCTGTGCACATTTCTCAGGACTCATGTGACCAAGGCTGATAATTTTTATCCTGTTTGTAAGTTTACTGAGGATGATAAATTGGTCAGTTATTTCCATAAACAAAATATAGAGATGTCAGTGCATTCTTAAGAAGAGTGTTGTCGGGATCACTCATTTCTGTGCGTATACATTCTCTGCAGTAGATAGGATAACATGGATGAAAATATTAATGAGAAGGAAGTACCCTTGCTAAGCTCAGTGTATCTTTCCTGAAAATCAGGGTACTTACCAGTGAGGAGTTAGACATATGTACAGTTCAAAGTGCAAGTGTTCCCACCACGTCACTGGCAGGTGCTTTACTCAACACCTGCCCAAACCTGGGCCCTTTTATTATGTGAGATAAAGGAAACTAATTAAAAGGATTTCAAGCTGGGACTGGAAGCACACATCTGACAACAATGCAAATGTACAGGAAATAAGTGTAATATCTTGAGTATGTCTGTGTATATCTGTCATATTTTTGAAGATGCCTTTCTCACAAAGTGGTGCTCAAAATGTTCATGATTGATAGAAAACTGTACAATGAAACATGATAATTATTTTTGAGAAGTACAAACTTCATAATCCCATTATATAAGCCTATCGTTGCAAAAAATCTGAAAGCTTACAACTAAATTCTTTCCTTATGGTTTGGTTTAGATATATTACTATGCATTACTTGATGTAACTATAAAATAAATGTAGGTCTGAAACTAGGTTTGGTCATAGTAAATCTAATGGAAAATAATGATAAATGAAATTCAGAATTATTTGTAGAACTTCATTAGTTTAAATTATTCTAAACCTTCTTTGTCCTCATTTGGAATATTTAAAAATGATTTGAGTAGAGAGAAAGAGAAAGAGTGCGCGCATGGGCTTGCCAGGGTCTTTTGCTCTAAATAAACTTTTAAAATATGTGTCACTATGCATTTGGCTTTACCTGGGGTATTGGGAACCCAACTTAGGGCCAGGCTTACAAGCAAGGGCCTTTAACCACTGGAGTCATTTCCAGCACTTCTTACTTATCTTTTTTGTGTGTGTGAGGTAGGGTCTCACTCATCCAAGGCTGACCTGAAATCACTATGCATTCTCAGGTGGACTCCAACCTGGTGGCAGTCCTCCTACCTCTGCCTCAGAGTGTTGGGTTTAAAGGCTTGTTACCATGCCTGGCTCTCAGTTATCTAAAGCAACTTTTAACAGAGGAGTTCAGGATACGCCTGGGTTTCTGCGCTGTCCCAGGCAGTTGCACTGCGCAAGCCCTTCACAGTGACAGGAGGGCGAGAAAGCCACCAGCCGCGACGCACGACAATGGCTAGGTGGCCTTCATCCCTACAAGCTGGGCTTCAACTCCTCGACGTGGCCAAGCAAACCTCCACCGTCCTCCCAATTCCAAGGGGGACATTTCAAAGACAAAAGCCCTTCCCACCTCGTCTCTTTCTGCACCTTCTTGGAGCCGAGTTGGACCGGGAAAGACCTTACCTTGTTTTTGTCGCAGCTGGTCTAGCCTTTGCTTGGGCCATGGACACACCGCAGGCATTGATTTCGCCTCGCCGCTTGTCTCTTCTGATCGAGGAGCAGCGGTGATACAGCCATGGCCCTGGCCACCACACCAGCCCCTTTGGGGCCCCAGGTCCACCTCGCCCCTCCTCTGCCCCGCCACTGGCCTGGGCTCTTGGCCTGCACTGTGCTCGGCTTGCACACTCGGCTCCGAGGAGGGCCATGGTCCAACGCCCGGGGCGGCTGGCAGTCTGGGTCTGAGCCGACGCCACAGTCCTGGGCGGAGAGCAGGTACACTGACTTGCAGGCTGAGGAGAACGGCTGCCTCAGGCATGCCTCCTGGGCCCTGAGCCCCGAGGACACTGGGCAAGCCCCAGCCTGTCCTGTGGAGTCACGAGGCATCCTCGCCCTGTGCGCGTGTGTGAGAGTGCCTGAGGAGGGGGAGAGCACGCTGGGGAGGCGGTCCCGGGAGAGGTGCCACGGGGCGTGGGCGGGGGGAGGAGGCCGCGGGCGCACGCCGCCCCGCCCCCGTCGGTCCTTTCCCCAATCCTGCAATCTTAGGTTTGATGTCGCAAAGCTGGCCAGTGCCAGTTTCCACCTGTGATCAAACAGGTAACATCCCTCACATCTCCCCCCATTGCTGTTCCTACTCCTGTGTGAGGCCCAGTCACCAGACAGGAATTCATCTCCACAGGCCCCCTCCTCCCCTCCTGAAGAGCACACCTCAGGGCGGCCCCTTCCTGGAAGGTCAGTCCTCCTTCCAGGGAGCCCAGCTGCCACGATTGTCTCCCAGAGGGCCTCCCCCATCCAACCCATCTCAAATGCCCCTTGAGGGTCACTCAGCCAACACTCGTAGAGGCCTAAGGTCCAGCTGGTGCCCACAGGGAGCTGGTGCCCACGCTTGTCCCTCTGGACAGAGCTTTGGCGGTGAACAGTGATGGAGGAAGAGCCCTGGGAAGAGGGAGTTGTATCTCATGAGCTGCGCTTGGCTCCGCTTTGGGAAGGGGAGAGTACCTCCTGCTCCTTCCCTGAGTGTCTGACCCTTACCTTGGTCAGTGAGCCTGGGATGGAGCCCTTGGAAGTTCACCAGACCCCTGCCCCAACCTGAGTCACATAAAGCCCCACCACTGAGGTATTTGCATGGCGACACACCTGTTGCCAGCCACTCAGAAGAGGCGACAGATGGGCTCAGCTCCCAGCTACGGGGGGGAGCACCCACTACAGAGCTGAACACACACTGCCACCCAATGGTTTTTGCGATTTTTCATATCATGCCAATTTTTGTGAGCCAAACCCCCTTTCTCCCTAGTCCCCTTACTCCTAGCGGGTTGGGTTTGGGAATCCACGCAGTGAGCTTGAAAGGTTTGCCATAGGCAGTATTTGGGAAATACACATCAGCCCTTTTAGCTCTTGCCCATCTCCACGTTTTGATTTCTTTACCTAATCCTCAGAAAGCACCTTCTTCCAAGTCTGACCTGAAATCACTATGCATTCTCAGGGTGGCATCAAACTCATGGCAATCCTCCTACTCCTGCCTCCATTGCTGGGATTAAAGCCACACCACCATGCCTGGCCCTCCTCTCAGTTGTTAAAGCAACCTTTAATATAAGAGTTAAGATAATGAGGCAGAGGGAGAAAATGAAGAGACATTGAGATTTCTCTTGTTTTTTTACATTTCCTTTTTCTAACCACTCTCTGAGTTTTATTTTAATAAAACCAAATAAAATTTAGCCAGGCGTGTGGTGGCACGCCTTTAATCCCAGCACTCAGAGGCAGAGGTAGAGGATCACCTTGAGTCTAAGGCCACCCTGAGACTACATAGTTAATTCCAGGTCATCTTTGGG
>JAEOAD010000853.1:0-55491 GCA_036365145.1 Orientallactaga sibirica
AAACTGTAGTGTGTGAAATGAGCTGGTTCTGTTCTCTGAATCAGTAACTTTCTTAAGAAGAGGGTTGAGTGCAGCAAGTTCAAACTTTCCTTCTTTGTGTAATCTAAGAAGATATACAACTTAGTAGATTCACCTCATTTCTAAAGTAGTTTGTTTAGAAAACAAACATCTTCATTTGCCGAACACTGTACTCTGTGAAATAAGCTAGTTCTGTTCTTGGAATCAGTTGCTTCCTTACAAAATCGCTTGAGTGCAGCAAGTTCAAACTTTCCTTGTTTGGGTAATCTAAAAAGATGTACAAAGTAGTATCTTCGCCTCACTTCTAAAGTAGTTTGTTTAGAAAACAAACATCTTCATTGCCAAACACAGTACTGTGTGAAATGGGCTTGTTCTGTTCTCGGAATCAGTTGCTTTCTTACGAAGAGGGTTGAGTTCAGCAAGTTCAAACTTTCCTTGTTTGTGTAAACTAACAAGATGTAAATGGTAGTAGTTTCGCCTCATGTCAAAATCAGTTTGTTTAGAAAACAAACACCTTCATTGCCGAACACAGTACTGTGTGAAATGAGCTAGTTCTGTTCTCGGAATCAGTTGCTTTCTTACGAAGAGAGTTGAGCGCAGCAAGTTGAAACTTTCCTTGTTTGTGTAATCTAACAAGATGTACAAAGTAGTGTCTTCGCCTGACTTCTAAAGTAGTTTGTTTAGAAAAGAAACATCTTCATTGCCGAACACAGTACTGTATGAAATGGGCTTGATCTGTTCTCGGAATCAGTTGCTTTCTTACGAAGAGGGTTGAGTTCAGCAAGTTAAAACTGTCCTTGTTTGTGTAAACCAACAAGATGTAAAAGGATAGTAGATTCGCCTCATTTCTAAAGCAGTTTGTTTAGACAACAGAAACCTTCATTGCCGAACACAGTACTGTGGGAAATGAGCTAGTTCTGTTCTCGGAATCAGTTGCTGTCTTACGAAGAGAGTTGAGCGCAGCAAGTTGAAACTTTCCTTGTTTGTGTAATCTAACAAGAAGTACAAAGTAGTCGACTCGCCTCACTTCTAAAGTAGTTTTTTTAGAAAACAATCATCTTCATTTCCGAAAACTGTATCGTGTGAAATGAGCTAGTTCTGTTCTCGGAATCACTTGCGTTCTCACAAAGAGGGGTGAGTGCAGCAAGTTCAAACATTCCTAGTTAGTGTAATCTAACAAGATGTACAACTTAATAGATTCAGCTCATTTCTAAAGTATTTGTTTAGAGAACAATCATCTTCGTTTTTGAAAACTGTAGTGTGTGAAATGAGCTGGTTCTGTTCTCTGAATCAGTAACTTTCTTAAGAAGAGGGTTGAGTGCAGCAAGTTGAAACTTTCCTTCTTTGTGTAATCTAAGAAGATATACAACTTAGTAGATTCACCTCATTTCTAAAGTAGTTTGTTTAGAAAACAAACATCTTCATTTTGAAACACTGTACTCTGTGAAATAAGCTAGTTCTGTTCTTGGAATCAGTTGCTTCCTTACAAAATCGCTTGAGTGCAGCAAGTTCAAACTTTCCTTGTTTGTGTAATCTAACAAGATGTACAAAGTAGTATCTTCGCCTCACGTCTAAAGTAGTTTGTTTAGAAAACAAACATCTTCATTGCCGAACACAGTACTGTGTGCAATGGGCTTGTTCTGTTCTCGGAATCAGTTGATTTCTTACAAAGAGTGTTGAGTTCAGCAAGTTCAATCTTTCCTTGTTTGTGTAAACTAACAAGATGTAAAAGGTAGTAGATTCGCCTCATTTCTAAAGCAGTTTGTTTAGAAAACAAACACCTTCATTGCCGAACACAGTACAGTGTGAAATGAGCTAGTTCTGTTCTCGGAATCAGTTGCTTTCTTCTTAAGAGAGAGTTGAGCGCAGCAAGTTGAAACTTTCCTTGTTTGTGTAATCTAACAAGATGTACAAAGTAGTAGATTTGCCTCACTTCTAAAGTAGTTTGTTTAGAAAACAATCATCTTCATTTCCGAAAACTGTATCGTGTGAAATGAGCTAGTTCTGTTCTCGGAATCACTTGCGTTCTTACAGAGAGGCTTGAGTGCAGCAAGTTCAAACATTCCTAGTTAGTGTAATCTAACAAGATGTACAACTTAATAGATTCAGCTCATTTCTGAAGTAATTTGTTTAGAAAACAATCATCTTTGTTTTTGAAAACTGTACTGTGTGAAATGAGCTGGTTCTGTTCTCTGAATCAGTAACTTTCTTAAGAAGAGGGTTGAGTGCAGCAAGTTCAAACTTTCCTTCTTTGTGTAATCTAAGAAGATATACAACTTAGTAGATTCACCTCATTTCTAAAGCATGTATGTTTAGAAAACAAACATCTTCATTTGCCGAACACTGTACTCTGTGAAATAAGCTAGTTCTGTTCTTGGAATCAGTTGCTTCCTTCCAAAATCGCTTCAGTGCAGCAAGTTCAAACTTTCCTTGTTTGTGTAATCTAACAAGATGTAAAAAGTAGTATCTTCGACTCACTTCTAAAGTAGGTTGTTTAGAAAACAAACATCTTCATGCCGAACACAGTACTGTGTGAAATGGGCTTGTTCTGTTCTCGGAATCAGTTGCTTTCTTACGAAGAGGGTTGAGTTCAGCAAGTTCAAACTTTCCTTGTTTGTGTAAACCAACAAGATGTAAATGGTAGTAGATTCGCCTCATTTCTAAAGCAGTTTGTTTAGAAAACAAACACCTTCATTGCCGAACACAGTACTGTGTGAAATGAGCTAGTTCTGTTCTCGGAATCAGTTGCTTTCTTACGAAGAGAGTTGAGAGTAGCAAGTTGAAACTTTCCTTGTTTGTGTAATATAACAAGATATACATAGTAGTAGATTCGCCTCACTTCTAAAGTAGTTTGTTTAGAAAACAATCATCTTCATTTCCAAAAACTGTATCGTGTGAAATGAGCTAGTATTTTTCTTGGAATCACTTGCGTTCGTACAAAGAGGGTTGAGTGCAGCAAGTTCAAACATTCCTAGTTAGTGTAATCTAACAAGATGTACAACTTAATAGATTCAGCTCATTTCTAAAGTAATTTGTTTAGAAAACAATCATGTTCGTTTTTGAAAACTGTACTGTGTGAAATGAGCTGGTTCTGTTCTCTGAATCAGTAACTTTCTTAAGAAGATGGTTGAGTGCAGCAAGTTCAAACTTTCCTTCTTTGTGTAATCCAAGAAGATATACAACTTAGTAGATTCACCTCATTTCTAATGTAGTTTGTTTAGAAAACAAACATCTTCATTTGCCGAACACTGTACTCTGTGAAATAACAAAGTTCTGTTCTTGGAATCAGTTGCTTCCTTACAAAATCGCTTGAGTGCAGCAAGTTCAAACTTTCCTTGTTTGTGTAATCTAACAAGATGTACAAAGGAGTATCGTTGCCTCACATCTAAAGTAGTTCGTTTAGAAAACAAACATCTTCATTGCCGAACACAGTACTGTGTGAAATGGGCTAGTTCTGTTCTCGGAATCAGTTGCTTTCTTACGAAGAAGGTTCAGATAAGCAAGTTCAAACTTTCCTTGTTTGTGTAAACTAACAAGATGTAAATGGTAGTAGTTTCGCCTCATTTCTAAAGCAGTTTGTTTAGAAAACAAACACCTTCATTGCCGACCACAGGACTGTGTGAAATGAGCTAGTTCTGTTCTCGGAATCAGTTGCTTTCTTACGAAGAGAGTTGAGCGCAGCAAGTTGAAACTTTCCTTGTTTGTGAAATCTAACAAGATGTACAAAGTAGTAGATTCGGCTCACTTCTAAAGTAGTTTTTTTAGAAAACAATCATCTTCATTTCCGAAAACTGTATCGTGTGAAATGAGCTATTTCTGTTCTCGGAATCACTTGCGTTCATACAAAGAGGGTTGAGTGCAGCAAGTTCAAACATTCCTAGTTAGTGTAATCTAACAAGATGTACAACTTAATAGTTTCAGCTCATTTCTAAAGTAATTTGTTTAGAAAACAATCATCTTCGTTTTTGAAAACTATAGTGTGTGAAATGAGCTGGTTCTGTTCTCTGAATCAGTAACTTTCTTAAGAAGAGGGTTGAGTGCAGCAAGTTCAAACTTTCCTTCTTTGTGTAATCTAAGAAGATATACAACTTAGTAGATTCACCTCATTTCTAAAGTAGTTTGTTTAGAAAACAAACATCTTCATTGCCGACCACAGTACTGTGTGAAATGGGCTAGTTCTGTTCTCGGAATCAGTTGCTTTCTTACGAAGAGTGTTGAGTTCAGCAAGTTCAAACTTTCCTTGTTTGTGTAAACTAACAAGATGTAAATGGTAGTAGTTTCGCCTCATGTCTAAAGCAGTTTCTTTAGAAAACAAACACCTTCATTCCCGAACACAGTACTGTGTGAAATGAGCTAGTTCTGTTCTCGGAATCAGTTGCTTTCTTACGAAGAGAGTTGAGCGCAGCAAGTTGAAACTTTCCTTGTTTGTGAAATCTAACAAGATGTACAAAGTAGTAGATTCGGCTCACTTCTAAAGTAGTTTTTTTAGAAAACAATCATCTTCATTTCCGAAAACTGTATCGTGTGAAATGAGCTATTTCTGTTCTCGGAATCACTTGCGTTCATACAAAGAGGGTTGAGTGCAGCAAGTTCAAACATTCCTAGTTAGTGTAATCTAACAAGATGTACAACTTAATAATTTCAGCTCATTTCTAAAGTAATTTGTTTAGAAAACAATCATCTTCGTTTTTGAAAACTGTACTGTGTGAAATGAGCTGGTTCTGTTCTCTGAATCAGTAACTTTCTTAAGAAGAGGGTTGAGTGCAGCAATTTCAAACTTTCCTTCTTTGTGTAATCTAAGAAGATATACAACTTAGTAGATTCACCTCATTTCTAAAGTAGTTTGTTTAGAAAACAAACATCTTCATTTGCCGAACACTGTACTCTGTGAAATAAGCTAGTTCTGTTCTTGGAATCAGTTGCTTTCTTACAAAATCGCTTGAGTGCAGCAAGTTCAAACTTCTCTCGTTTGTGTAATGTAACAAGATGTACAAAGTAGTATAGTATCTTTAAAGTAGTTTGTTCACTTCTAAAACAGTTTGTTTAGAAAACAAACATCTTTCTGATTGCCGAACTCAGTACTGTGTGAAATGGGCTTGTTCTGTTCTCGAATCAGTTGCTTTCTTACGAAGAGGGTTGAGTTCAGCAAGTTCAAACTGTCCTTGTTTGTGTAAACCAACAAGATGTAAAAGGTAGTAGATTTGCCTCATTTCTAAAGCAGTTTGTTTAGAAAACACCTTCATTGCCGAACACAGTACTGTGTGAAATGAGCTAGTTCTGTTCTCGGAATCAGTTGCTTTCTTACGAAGAGAGTTGAGCGCAGCAAGTTGAAACTTTCCTTGTTTGTGTAATCTAACAAGATGTACAAAGTAGTAGATTCGCCTCACTTCTAAAGTAGTTTGTTTAGAAAACAATCATCTTCATTTCCGAAAACTGTATCGTGTGAAATGAGCTAGTTCTGTTCTCGGAATCACTTGTGTTCTTACAGAGAGGGTTGAGTGCATTAAGTTCAAACATTCCTAGTTAGTGTAATCTAACAAGATGTACAACTTAATAGATTCAGCTCATTTCTAAAGTAATTTGTTTAGAAAACAATCATCTTCGTTTTTGAAAACTGTAGTGTGTGAAATGAGCTGGTTCTGTTCTCTGAATCAGTAACTTTCTTCAGAAGAGGGTTGAGTGCAGCAAGTTCAAACTTTCCTTCTTTGTGTAATCTAAGAAGATATACAACTTAGTAGATTCACCTCATTTCTAAAGTAGTTTGTTTAGAAAACAAACATCTTCATTTGCCGAACACTGTACTCTGTGAAATAAGCTAGTTCTGTTCTTGGAATCAGTTGCTTCCTTTTAAAATCGCTTGAGTGCAGCAAGTTCAAACTTTCCTTGTTTGTGTAATCTAACAAGATGTACAAAGTAGTATCTTCGCCTCACTTCTAAAGTAGTTTGTTTAGAAAACAAACATCTTCATTGCCGAACACAGTACTGTGTGAAATGGGCTTGTTCTGTTCTCGGAATCAGTTGCTTTCTTTAAGAGGGTTGAGTTCAGCAAGTTCAAACTTTCCTTGTTTGTGTAAACTAACAGGATGTAAATGGTAGTAGATTCGCCTCATTTCTAAAGCAGTTTGTTTAGAAAACAAACACCTTCATTGCCAAACACAGTACTGTGTGAAATGAGCTAGTTCTGTTCTCGGAATCAGTTGCTTTCTTACGAAGAGAGTTGAGCGCAGCAAGTTGAAACTTTCCTTGTTTGTGTAATCTAACAAGATGTACAAAGTAGTAGATTTACCTCACTTCTAAAGAAGTTTGTTTAGAAAACAATCATCTTCATTTCCGAAAACTGTATCGTGTGAAATGAGCTAGTTCTGTTCTCCGAATCACTTGCGTTCCTACAAAGAGGGTTGAGTGCAGCAAGTTCAAAGATTCCTAGTTAGTGTAATCTAACAAGATGTACAACTTAATAGATTCAGCTCATTTCTAAAGTAATTTGTTTAGAAAACAATCATCTTCGTTTTTGAAAACTGTAGTGTGTGAAATGAGCTGGTTCTGTTCTCTGAATCAGTAACTTTCTTCAGAAGAGGGTTGAGTGCAGCAAGTTCAAACTTTCCTTCTTTGTGTAATCTAAGAAGATATACAACTTAGTAGATTCACCTCATTTCTAAAGTAGTTTCTTTAGAAAACAAACATCTTCATTTGCCGAACACTGTACTCTGTGAAATAAGCTAGTTCTGTTCTTGGAATCAGTTGCTTCCTTACAAAATCGCTTGAGTGCAGCAAGTTCAAACTTTCCTCGTTTGTGTAATCTAACCGGATGTACAAAGTAGTATCTTCACCTCATTTCTAAAGTAGTTTGTTTAGAAAACAAACATCTTCATTGCCGAACACATTACTGTGTGAAATGGGCTTTTTCTGTTCTCGGAATCAGTTGCTTTCTTACTAAGAGAGGGTTGAGTTCAGAAAGTTCAAACTGTCCTTGTTTGTGTAAACCAACAAGATGTAAAAGGTAGTAGATTCTTTCATTTCTAAAGCAGTTTGTTTAGAAAACAAACACCTTCATTGCCGAACACAGTACTGTGTAAAATGAGCTAGTTCTGTTCTCGAATCAGTTGGTTTCTTCGAAGAGAGTTGAGCGCAGCAAGTTGAAACTTTCCTTGTTTGTGTAATCTAACAAGATGTACAAAGTAGTAGATTCGCCTCACTTCTAAAGTAGTTTGTTTAGAAAACAATCATCTTCATTTCCAAAACTGTATCGTATGAAATGAGCTAGTTCTGTTCTCGGAAACACTTCATGTTCTTACAAAGAGGGTTGAGTGCAGCAAGTTCAAACTTTCCTTCTTTGTGTAATCTAAAAGATATACAACTTAGTAGATTCACCTCATTTCTAAAGTAGTTTGTTTAGAAAACAAACATCTTCATTTTTGAACACTGTACTCTGTGAAATAAGCTAGTTCTGTTCTTGGATCAGTTGCTTCCTTACAAAATCGGTTGAGTGCATCAAGTTCAAACTTTCCTTGTTTGTGTAATCTAACAAGATGTACAAAGTAGTATCTTCACCTCACTTCTAAAGTAGTTTGTTTAGAAAACAAACATCTTCATTGCCGAACACATTACTGTGTGAAATGGGCTTTTTCTCTGTTCTCGAATCAGTTGCTTTCTTACTTAAGAGGGTTGAGTTCAGCAAGTTCAAACTTTCCTTGTTTGTGTAAACTAACAGGATGTAAATGGTAGTAGATTCGCCTCATTTCTAAAGCAGTTTGTTTAGAAAACAAACACCTTCATTGCCGAACACAGTACTGTGTGAAATGAGCTAGTTCTGTTCTCGGAATCAGTTGCTTTCTTACGAAGAGAGTTGAGCGCAGCAAGTTGAAACTTTCCTTGTTTGTGTAATCTAACAAGATGTACAAAGTAGTAGATTCGCCTCACTTCTAAAGTAGTTTGTTTAGAAAACAATCATCTTCATTTCCGAAAACTGTATCGTGTGAAATGAGCTAGTTCTGTTCTCGGAATCACTTATGTTCCTACAAAGAGGGTTGAGTGCAGCAAGTTCAAAGATTCCTAGTTAGTGTAATCTAACAAGATGTACAACTTAATAGATTCAGCTCATTTCTAAAGTAATTTGTTTAGAAAACAATCATCTTCGTTTTTGAAAACTGTAGTGTGTGAAATGAGCTGGTTCTGTTCTCTGAATCAGTAACTTTCTTCAGAAGAGGGTTGAGTGCAGCAAGTTCAAACTTTCCTTCTTTGTGTAATCTAAGAAGATATACAACTTAGTAGATTCACCTCATTTCTAAAGTAGTTTGTTTAGAAAACAAACATCTTCATTTGCCGAACACTGTACTCTGTGAAAAAAGCTAGTTCTGTTCTTCGAATCAGTTGCTTCCTTACAAAATCGCTTGAGTGCAGCAAGTTCAAACTTTCCTCGTTTGTGTAATCTAACAAGATGTACAAAGTAGTATCTTCACCTCATTTCTAAAGTAGTTTGTTTAGAAAACAAACATCTTCATTGCCGAACACATTACTGTGTGAAATGGGCTTTTTATGTTCTCGGAATCAGTTGCTTTCTTACGAAGAGGGTTGAGTTCAGAAAGTTCAAACTGTCCTTGTTTGTGTAAACCAACAAGATGTAAAAGGTAGTAGATTCGCCTCATTTCTAAAGCAGTTTGTTTAGAAAACAAACACCTTCATTGCCGAACACAGTACTGTGTGAAATGAGCTATTTCTGTTCTCGGAATCAGTTGCTTTCTTACGAAGAGAGTTGAGCGCAGCAAGTTGAAACTTTCCTTGTTTGTGTAATCTAAGAAGATGTACAAAGTAGTAGATTCGCCTCACTTCTAAAGTAGTTTGTTAAGAAAACAATCATCTTCATTGCAAAAACTGTATCGTGAAATGAGCTAGTTCTGTTCTCGGAATCACTTGCATGTTCTTACAAAGAGGGTTGAGTGCAGCAAGTTCAAACATTCCTAGTTAGTGTAATCTAACAAGATGTACAACTTAATAGACTCAGCTCATTTCTAAAGTAATTTGTTTAGAAAAAAAAATCTTCTTCGTTTTTGAAAACTGTAGTGTGTGAAATGACCTGGTTCTGTTCTCTGAATCAGTAACTTTCTTAAGAAGAGGGTTGAGTGCAGCAAGGTCAAACTTTCCTTCTTCGTGTAATCTAAGAAGATATACAACTTAGTAGATTCACCTCATTTCTAAAGTAGTTTGTTTAGAAAACAAACATCTTCATTTGCTGAACACTGTACTCTGTGAAATAAGCTAGTTCTGTTCTTGGAATCAGTTTCTTCCTTACAAAATCGGTTGAGTGCAGCAAGTTCAATCTTTCCTTGTTTGTGTAATCTAACAAGATGTACAAAGTAGTATCTTCGCCACGCTTCTAAAGTAGTTTGTTTAGAAAACAAACATCTTCATTGCCAAACACAGTACTTTGTGAAATGGGCTACTTCTGTTCTCGGAATCAGTTGCTTTCTTACGAAGAGGGTTGAGTTCAGCAAGTTCAAACTTTCCTTGTTTGTGTAAACTAACAAGATGTAAAGGTAGTAGATTCGCCTCATTTCTAAAGCAGTTTGTTTAGAAAACAAACATTTTCATTGCCGAACACAGTACTGTGTGAAATGAGCTAGTTCTGTTCTCGGAAACAGTTGCTTTCTTACGAAGAGAGTTGAGCGCACCAAGTTGAAACTTTCCTTGTTTGTGTAATCTAACAAGATGTACAAAGTAGTAGATTCGCCTCATTTCTAAAGTATTTTGTTTAGAAAACAATCATCTTCATTTCCGAAAACTGTATGGTGTGAAATGAGCTAGTTCTGTTCTCGGAATCACTTGCGTTCTTACAAAGAGGGTTGAGTGCAGCAAGTTCAAACATTCCTAGTTAGTGTAATCTAACAAGAAGTACAACTTAATAGATTCAGCTCATTTCTAAAGTAATTTGTTTAGAAAACAATCATCTTCGTTTTTGAAAACTGTAGTGTGTGAAATGAGCTGGTTCTGTTCTCTGAATCAGTAACTTTCTTCAGAAGAGGGTTGAGTGCAGCATGTTCAAACTTTCCTTCTTTGTGTAATCTAAGAAGGTATACAACTTAGTAGATTCACCTTATTTCTAAAGTAGTTTGTTTAGAAAACAAACATCTTCATTTGCCGAACACTGTACTCTGTGACATAAGCTAGTTCTGTTCTTGGAATCAGTTGCTTCCTTACAAAATCGCTTGAGTGCAGCAAGTTCAAACTTTCCTCGTTTGTGTAATCTAACTAGATGTACAAAGTAGTATCTTCGCCTCACTTCTAAAGTAGTTTGTTTAGAAAACAAACATCTTCATTGCCAAACACAGTCCTGTGTGAAATGGGCTAGTTCTGTTCTCGGAATCAGTTGCTTTCTTACGAAGAGAGTTGAGCGCAGCAAGTTGAAACTTTTCTTGTTTGTGTAATCTAACAAGATGTACAAAGTAGTAGATTCGCCTCACTTCTAAAGTAGTTTGTTTAGAAAACAATCATCTTGATTTCCGAAAACTGTATCGTGTGAAATGAGCTAGTTCTGTTCTCGGAATCACTTATTTCCTACAAAGAGGGTTGAGTGCAGCAAGTTCAAACATTCCTAGTTAGTGTAATCTAACAAGATGTACAACTTAATAGACTCAGCTCATTTCTAAAGTAATTTGTTTAGAAAACAATCATCTTCGTTTTTGAAAACTGTAGTGTGTGAAATGAGCTGGGTCTGTTCTCTGAATCAGTAACTTTCTTAAGAAGAGGGTTGAGTGCAGCAAGGTCAAACTTTCCTTCTTTGTGTAATCTAAGAAGATATACAACTTAGTAGATTCACCTCATTTCTAAAGTAGTTTGTTTAGAAAACAAACATCTTCATTGCCGAACACTGTACTCTGTGAAATAAGCTAGTTCTGTTCTTGGAATCAGTTGCTTCCTTACAAAATCGCTTGAGTGCAGCAAGTTCAAACTTTCCTCGTTTGTGTAATCTAACTAGATGTACAAAGTAGTATCTTCGCCTCACTTCTAACGTAGTTTGTTTAGAAAACAAACATCTTCATTGCCAAACACAGTACTGTGTGAAATGGGCTAGTTCTGTTCTCGGAATCAGTTGCTTTCTTATGAAGAGGGTTGAGTTCAGCAAGTTCAAACTTTCCTTGTTTGTGTAAACTAACAAGATGTAAAAGGTAGTAGATTCACCTCATTTCTAAAGCAGTTTGTTTAGAAAACAAACACCTTCATTGCCGAACACAGTACTGTGTGAAATGAGCTAGTTCTGTTCTCGGAATCAGTTGCTTTCTTACGAAGAGAGTTGAGCGCAGCAAGTTGAAACTTTCCTTGTTTGTGTAATCTAACAAGATGTACAAAGTAGTAGATTCGCCTCACTTCTAAAGTAGTTTGTTTAGAAAACAATCATTTTCATTTCCGAAAACTGTATCGTGTGAAATGAGCTAGTTCTGTTCTCGGAATCACTTGCGTTCTTACAAAGAGGGTTGAGTGCAGCAAGTTCAAACATTCCTAGTTAGTGTAATCTAACAAGATGTACAACTTAAAAGATTCAGCTCATTTCTAAAGTAATTTGTTTAGAAAACAATCATCTTCGTTTTTGAAAACTGTAGTGTGTGAAATGAGCTGGTTCTGTTCTCTGAATCAGTAACTTTTCTTAAGAAGAGGGTTGAGGCAGCAAGTTCAAACTTTCCTTCTTTGTGTAATCTAAGAAGATATACAACTTAGTAGATTCACCTCATTTCTAAAGTAGTTTGTTTAGAAAACAAGCATCTTCATTTGCCGAACACTGTACTCTGTGAAATAAGCTAGTTCTGTTCTTGGAATCAGTTGCTTCCTTACAAAATCTCTTGAGTGCAGCAAGTTCAAACTTTCCTTGTTTGTGTAATCTAACAAGATGTACAAAGTAGTATCTTCGCCTCACTTCTAAAGTAGTTTGTTTAGAAAACAAACATCTTCATTGCCGAACACAGTACTGTGTGAAATGAGCTTGTTCTGTTCTCGGAATCAGTTGCTTTCTTACGAAGAGAGTTGAGCTCAGCAAGTTGAAACTTTCCTTGTTTGTGTAATCTAACAAGATGTACAAAGTAGTAGATTCGCCTCACTTCTAAAGTAGTTTGTTGAGAAAACAATCATCTTGATTTCCGAAAACTGTATCGTGTGAAATGAGCTAGTTCTGTTCTGGGAATCACTTGCGTTATTACAAAGAGGGTTGAGTGCAGCAAGTTCAAACATTCCTAGTTAGTGTAATCTAACAAGATGTACAACTTAATAGATTCAGCTCATTTCTAAAGTAATTTGTTTAGAAAACAATCATCTTCCTTTTTGAAAACTGTACAGTGTGAAATGAGCTGGTTCTGTTCTCTGAATCAGTAACTTTCTTAAGAAGAGGGTTGAGTGCAGCAAGGTCAAACTTTCCTTCTTTGTGTAATCTAAGAAGATATACAACTTAGTAGATTCACCTCATTTCTAAAGTAGTTTGTTTAGAAAACAAACATCTTCATTTGCCGAACACTGTACTCTGTGAAATAAGCTAGTTCTGTTCTTGGAATCAGTTGCTTCCTTACAAAATCTCTTGAGTGCAGCAAGTTCAAACTTTCCTTGTTTGTGTAATCTAACAAGATGTACAAAGTAGTATCTTCGCCTCACTTCTAAAGTAGTTTGTTTAGAAAACAAACATCTTCATTGCCGAACACAGTACTGTGTGAAATGGGCTTGTTCTGTTCTTCGAATCAGTTGCTTTCTTACGAAGAGGGTTGAGTTCAGCAAGTTCAAACTTTCCTTGTTTGTGTAAACTAACAAGATGTAAATGGTAGTAGATTCGCCTCATTTCTAAAGCAGTTAGTTTAGAAAACAAACATCTTCATTGCCGAACACAGTACTGTGTGAAATGAGCTTGTTCTGTTCTCGGAATCAGTTGCGTTCTTACGAAGAGAGTTGAGCTCAGCAAGTTGAAACTTTCCTTGTTTGTGTAATCTAACAAGATGTACAAAGTAGTAGATTCGCCTCACTTCTAAAGTAGTTTGTTTAGAAAACAATCATCTTCATTTCCGAAAACTGTATCGTGTGAAATGAGCTTGTTCTGTTCTCGGAATCACTTGCGTTCTTACAAAGAGGGTTGAGTACAGCAAGTTCAAACATTCCTAGTTAGTGTAACCTAACAAGATGTACAACTTAATAGATTCAGCTCATTTCTAAAGTAATTTGTTTAGAAAACAATCATCTTCGTTTTTGAAAACTGTAGTGTGTGAAATGAGCTGGTTCTGTTCTCTGAATCAGTAACTTTCTTCAGAAGAGGGTTGAGTGCAGCAAGTTCAAACTTTCCTTCTTTGTGTAATCTAAGAAGATATACAACTTAGTAGATTCACCTCATTTCTAAAGTAGTTTGTTTAGAAAACAAACATCTTCATTGCCGAACACTGTACTCTGTAAATAAGCTAGTTCTGTTCTTGGAATCAGTTGCTTCCTTACAAAATCGCTTGAGTGCAGCAAGTTCAAACTTTCCTTGTTTGTGTAATCTAACAAGATGTACAAAGTAGTATCTTCGCCTCACTTCTAAAGTAGTTTGTTTAGAAAACAAACATCTTCATTGCCGAACACAGTACTGTGTGAAATGGGCTTGTTCTGTTCTCGAATCAGTTGCTTTTTACGAAGAGGGTTGAGTTCAGCAAGTTCAAACGTTCCTTGTTTGTGTAAACTAACAAGATGTAAATGGTAGTAGATTCGCCTCATTTCTAAAGCAGTTTGTTTAGAAAACAAACACCTTCATTGCCGAACACAGTACTGTGTGAAATGAGCTAGTTCTGTTCTCGGAATCAGTTGCTTTCTTACGAACAGAGTTGAGCGCAGCAAGTTCAAACTTTCCTTGTTTGTGTAATCTAACAAGATGTACAAAGTAGTAGATTCGCCTCACTTCTAAAGTAGTTTGTTTAGAAAACAAACATCTTCATTGCCGAACACAGTACTGTGTGAAATGGGCTTGTTCTGTTCTCGGAATCAGTTGCTTTCTTACGAAGAGGGTTGAGTTCAGAAAGTTCAAACTGTCCTTGTTTGTGTAAACCAACAAGATGTAAAAGGTAGTAGATTCGCCTCATTTCTAAAGCAGTTTGTTTAGAAAACAAACACCTTCATTGCCGAACACAGTACTGTGTGAAATGAGCTAGTTCTGTTCTCGGAATCAGTTGCTTTCTTACGAAGAGAGTTGAGCGCAGCAAGTTGAAACTTTCCTTGTTTGTGTAATCTAACAAGATGTACAAAGTAGTAGATTCACCTCACTTCTAAAGTAGTTTGTTTAGAAAACAATCATCTTCATTTCCGAAAACTGTATGTGTGAAATGAGCTAGTTCTGTTCTAGGAATCACTTTTGTTCTTACAAAGAGGGTTGAGTGCAGAAAGTTCAAAACATTCCTAGTTAGTGTAATCTAACAAGATGTACAACTTAATAGATTCAGCTCATTTCTAAAGTAATTTGTTTAGAAAACAATCATCTTCGTTTTTGAAAACTGTAGTGTGTGAAATGAGCTGGTTCTGTTCTCTGAATCAGTAACTTTCTTAAGAAGAGGGTTGAGTGCAGCAAGTTCAAACTTTCCTTCTTTGTGTAATCTAAGAAGATATACAACTTAGTAGATTCACCTCATTTCTAAAGTAGTTTGTTTAGAAAACAAACATCTTCATTTGCCGAACACTGTACTCTGTGAAATAAGCTAGTTCTGTACTTGGAATCAGTTGCTTCCTTACAAAATGGCTTGAGTGCAGCAAGTTCAAACTTTCCTCGTTTGTAATCTAACAAGATGTACAAAGTAGTATCTTCGCCTCACTTCTAAAGTAGTTTGTTTAGAAAACAAACATCTTCATTGCCGAACACAGTACTGTGTGAAATGGGCTTGTTCTGTTCTCGGAATCAGTTGCTTTCTTACGAAGAGGGTTGAGTTCAGCAAGTTCAAACTGTCCTTGTTTGTGTAAACCAACAAGATGTAAAAGGTAGTAGATTCGCCTCATTTCTAAAGCAGTTTGTTTAGAAAACAAACACCTTCATTGCCGAACACAGTACTGTGTGAAATGAGCTAGTTCTGTTCTCGGAATCAGTTGCTTTCTTACGAAGAGAGTTGAGCGCAGCAAGTTGAAACTTTCCTTGTTTGTGTAATCTAACAAGATGTACAAAGTAGTAGATTCGCCTCACTTCTAAAGTAGTTTGTTTAGAAAACAATCATCTTCATTTCTGAAAACTGTATCGTGTGAAATGAGCTAGTTCTGTACTCGGAATCACTTGCGTTCCTACAAAGAGGATTGAGTGCAGCAAGTTCAAACATTCCTAGTTAGTGTAATCTAACAAGATGTACAACTTAATAGATTCAGCTCATTTCTAAAGTAATTTGTTTAGAAAACAATCATCTTCGTTTTTGAAAACTGTAGTGTGTGAAATGAGCTGCTTCTGTTCTCTGAATCAGTAACTTTCTTAAGAAGAGGGTTGAGTGCAGCAAGTTCAAACTTTCCTTCTTTGTGTAATCTAAGAAGATATACAACTTAGTAGATTCACCTCATTTCTAAAGTAGTTTGTTTAGAAAACAAACATGTTCATTTGCCGAACACTGTACTCTGTGAAATAAGCTAGTTCTGTACTTGGAATCAGTTGCTTCCTTACAAAATGGCTTGAGTGCAGCAAGTTCAAACTTTCCTCGTTTGTGAAATCTAACAAGATGTACAAAGTAGTATCTTCGCCTCACTTCTAAAGTAGTTTGTTTAGAAAACAAACATCTTCATTGCCGAACACAGTACTGTGTGAAATGGGCTTGTTCTGTTCTCGGAATCAGTTGCTTTCTTACGAAGAGGGTTGAGTTCAGCAAGTTCAAACTTTCCTTGTTTGTGTAAACTAACAAGATGTAAAAGGTAGTAGATTCGCCTAATTTCTAAAGCAGTTTGTTTAGAAAACAACCACCTTCATTGCCGAACACAGTAGTGTGTGAAATGAGCTATTTCTGTTCTCGGAATCAGTTGCTTTCTTACGAAGAGAGTTGAGCGCAGCAAGTTCAAACTTTCCTTGTTTGTGTAATCTAACAAGATGTACAAAGTAGTAGATTCGCCTCACTTCTAAAGTAGTTTGTTTAGAAAACAATCATCTTCATTTCCGAAAACTGTATCGTGTGAAATGAGCTAGTTCTGTTCTCGGAATCACTTGCGTTCTTACAAAGAGGGTTGAGTGCAGCAAGTTCAAACATTCCTAGTTAGTGTAATCTAACAAGATGAACAACATAATAGATTCAGCTCATTTCTAAAGTAATTTGTTTAGAAAACAATCATCTTCGTTTTTGAAAACTGTAGTGTGTGAATTGAGCTGGTTCTGTTCTCTGAATCAGTAACTTTCTTCAGTAGAGGGTTGAGTGCAGCAAGTTCAAACTTTCCTTCTTTGTGTAATCTAAGAAGATATACAACTTGGTAGATTCACCTCATTTCTTAAGTAGTTTGTTTACAAAACAAACATCTTCATTTGCCAAACACTGTACTCTGTGAAATAAGCTAGTTCTGTTCTTGGAATCAGTTGCTTCCTTACAAAATCACTTGAGTGCAGCAAGTTCAAACTTTCCTTGTTTGTGTAATCTAACAAGATGTACAAAGTAGTATCTTCGCCTCACTTCTAAAGTAGTTTGTTTATAAAACAAACATCTTCATTGCCGAACACAGTACTGTGTGAAATGGGCTTGTTCTGTTCTCGAATCAGTTGCTTTCTTATTTAAGAGGGTTGAGTTCAGCAAGTTCAAACTTTCCTTGTTTGTGTAAACTAACAAGATGTAAATGGTAGTAGATTCGCCACATTTCTAAAGCAGTTTCTTTAGAAAACAAACACCTTCATTGCGAACACAGTAGTGTGTGAAATGAGCTATTTCTGTTCTCGGAATCAGTTGCTTTCTTTAAGAGAGTTGAGCGCAGCAAGTTGAAAAGTTTCCTTGTTGTGTAATCTAACAAGATGTACAAAGTAGTAAGTTTTCGCCTCACTTCTAAAGTAGTTTCTTAAGAAAACAAACATCTTCATTGCGAACACAGTACTGTGTGAAATGGGCCAGTTCTGTTCTCGGAATCAGTTGCTTTCTTACGAAGAGGGTTGAGTTCAGCAAGTTCAAACTTTCCTTGTTTGTGTAAACTAACAAGATGTAAATGGTAGTAGATTCGCCTCATTTCTAAAGCAGTTTGTTTAGAAAACAAACACCTTCATTGCCGAACACAATACTGTGTGAAATGAGCTTGTTCTGTTCTTGGAATCAGTTGCTTTCTTACGAAGAGAATTCAGCGCAGCAAGTTGAAACTTTCCTTGTTTGTGTAATCTAACAAGATGTACAATGTAGTAGATTCGGCTCACTTCTAAAGTAGTTTGTTTAGAAAACAATCATCTTCATTTCCGAAAACTGTATCGTGTGAAATGAGCTAGTTCTGTTCTCGGAATCACTTGCGTTCTTACAAAGAGGGTTGAGTGCAGCAAGTTCAAACATTCCTAGTTAGTGTAATCTAACAAGATGAACAACATAATAGATTCAGCTCATTTCTAAAGTAATTTGTTTAGAAAACAATCATCTTCGTTTTTTGAAAACTGTAGTGTGTGAATTGAGCTGGTTCTGTTCTCTGAATCAGTAACTTTCTTCAGTAGAGGGTTGAGTGCAGCAAGTTCAAACTTTCCTTCTTTGTGTAATCTAAGAAGATATACAACTTGGTAGATTCACCTCATTTCTTAAGTAGTTTGTTTACAAAACAAACATCTTCATTTGCCAAACACTGTACTCTGTGAAATAAGCTAGTTCTGTTCTTGGAATCAGTTGCTTCCTTACAAAATCACTTGAGTGCAGCAAGTTCAAACTTTCCTTGTTTGTGTAATCTAACAAGATGTACAAAGTAGTATCTTCGCCTCACTTCTAAAGTAGTTTGTTTATAAAACAAACATCTTCATTGCCGAACACAGTACTGTGTGAAATGGGCTTGTTCTGTTCTCGGAATCAGTTGCTTTCTTACGAAGAGGGTTGAGTTCAGCAAGTTCAAACTTTCCTTGTTTGTGTAAACTAACAAGATGTAAATGGTAGTAGATTCGCCACATTTCTAAAGCAGTTTCTTTAGAAAACAAACACCTTCATTGCCGAACACAGTAGTGTGTGAAATGAGCTATTTCTGTTCTCGGAATCAGTTGCTTTCTTACGAAGAGAGTTGAGCGCAGCAAGTTGAAAGTTTCCTTGTTGTGTAATCTAACAAGATGTACAAAGTAGTAACTTCGCCTCACTTCTAAAGTAGTTTCTTAAGAAAACAAACATCTTCATTGCCGAACACAGTACTGTGTGAAATGGGCTAGTTCTGTTCTCGGAATCAGTTGCTTTCTTACGAAGAGGGTTGAGTTCAGCAAGTTCAAACTTTCCTTGTTTGTGTAAACTAACAAGATGTAAATGGTAGTAGATTCGCCTCATTTCTAAAGCAGTTTGTTTAGAAAACAAACACCTTCATTGCCGAACACAATACTGTGTGAAATGAGCTTGTTCTGTTCTTGGAATCAGTTGCTTTCTTACGAAGAGAATTCAGCGCGCAGCAAGTTGAAACTTTCCTTGTTTGTGTAATCTAACAAGATGTACAATGTAGTAGATTCGGCTCACTTCTAAAGTAGTTTGTTTGAAAACAATCATCTTCTTTTCGAAAACTGTATCGTGTGAAATGAGCTTGTTCTGTTCTCGGAATCACTTGCGTTCTTACAAAGAGGGTTGAGTGCAGCAAGTTCAAACATTCCTAGTTAGTGTAATCTAACAAGATGTACAACTTAATAGATTCAGCTAATTTCTAAAGTAATTTGTTTAGAAAACAATCATCTTCGTTTTTGAAAACTGTACTGTGTGAAATGAGCTGGTTCTGTTCTCTGAATCAGTAACTCTTAAGAAGAGGGTTGAGTGCAGCAAGTTCAAACTTTCCTGCTTTGTGTAATCTAAGAAGATATACAACTTAGTAGATTCACCTCATTTCTAAAGTAGTTTGTTTAGAAAACAAACATCTTCATTTTGAACACTGTACTCTGTGAAATAAGCTAGTTCTGTTCTTGGAATCAGTTGCTTCCTTTTAAAATCGCTTGAGTGCAGCAAGTTCAAACTTTCCTTGTTTGTGTAATCTAACAAGATGTACAAAGTAGTATCTTCGCCTCACTTCTAAAGTAGTTTGTTTAGAAAACAAACATCTTCATTGCTGAACACAGTACTGTGTGAAATGGGCTTGTTCTGTTCTCGGAATCAGTTGCTTTCTTACGAAGAGGGTTGAGTTCAGCAAGTTCAAACTTTCCTTGTTTGTGTAAACTAACAGGATGTAAATGGTAGTAGATTCGCCTCATTTCTAGAGCAGTTTGTTTAGAAAACAAGCACCTTCATTGCCGAACACAGTACTGTGTGAAATGAGCTAGTTCTGTTCTCGGTATCAGTTGCTTTGTTACGAAGAGAGTTGAGCGCAGCAAGTTGAAACTTTCATTGTTTGTGTAATCTAACAAGATGTACAAAGTAGTAGATTCGCCTCACTTCTAAACTGGTTTGTTTAGAAAACAATCATCTTCATTTCCGAAAACTGTATCGTGTGAAATGAGCTGGTTCTGTTCTCTGAATCAGTAACTTTTTTAAGAAGAGTGTTGAGTGCAGCAAGGTCAAACTTTCCTTCTTTGTGTAATCTAAGAAGATATACAAATTAGTAGATTCACCTCACTTCTAAAGTAGTTTGTTTAGAAAACAAACATCTTCATTGCCGAACACAGTACTGTGTGAAATGGGCTTGTTCTGTTCTCTGAATCAGTTGCTTTCTTACGACGAGGGTTGAGTTCAGCAAGTTCAAACTGTCCTTGTTTGTGTAAACCAACTAGATGTAAAAGGTAGTAGATTCGCCTCATTTCTAAAGCAGTTTGTTTAGAAAACAAACACCTTCATTGCCGAACACAGTAATGTGTAAAATGAGCTAGTTCTGTTCTCGGAATCAGTTGCTTTCTTACGAAGAGAGTTGAGCGCAGCAAGTTGAAACTTTCCTTGTTTGTGTAATCTAACAAGATGTACAAAGTAGTAGATTCGCCTCACTTCTAAAGTAGTTTGTTTAGAAAACAATCATCTTCATTTCCGAAAACTGTATCGTGTGAAATGAGCTAGTTCTGTTCTCGGAATCACTTGCGTTCCTACAAAGAGGGTTGAGTGCAGCAAGTTCAAACATTCCTAGTTAGTGTAATCTAACAAGATGTACAACTTTATAGATTCAGCTCATTTCTAAAGTAATTTGTTTAGAAAACAATCATCTTCGTTTTTGACAACTGTAGTGTGTGAAATGAGCTGGTTCAGTTCTCTGAATCAGTAACTTTCTTAAGAAGAGGGTTGAGTGCAGCAAGTTCAAACTTTCCTTCCTTGTGTAATCTAAGAAAATATACAACTTAGGAGATTCACCTCATTTCTAAAGTAGTTTGTTTAGAAAACAAACATCTTCATTTGCCGAACACTGTACTCTGTGAAATAAGCTAGTTCTCTTCTTGGAATCAGTTGCTTCCTTACAAAATCGCTTGAGTACAGCAAGTTGAAACTTTCCTTGTTTGTGTAATCTAACAAGATGTACAAAGTAGTAGATTCGCTTCACTTCTAAAGTAGTTTGTTTAGAAAACAATCATCTTCATTTCCGAAAACTGTATCGTGTGAAATGAGCTAGTTCTGTTCTCGGAATCACTTGCATTCCTACAAAGAGGGTTGAGTGCAGCAAGTTCAAACATTCCTAGTTAGTGTAATCTAACAAGATGTACAACCCTATAGATTCAGCTCATTTCTAAAGTAATTTGTTTAGAAAACAATCATCTTCGTTTTTGAAAACTGTAGTGTGTGAAATGAGCTGGTTCTGTTCTCTGAATCAGTAACTTTCTTAAGAAGAGGGTTGAGTGCAGCAAGTTCAAACTTTCCTTCTTTGTGTAATCTATGAAGATATACAACTTAGTAGATTCACCTCATTTCTAAAGTAGTTTGTTTAGAAAACAAACATCTTCATTTGCCGAACACTGTACTCTGTGAAATAAGCTCGTTCTGTTCTTGGAATCAGTTGCTTCCTTACAAAATCGCTTGAGTGCAGCAAGTTCAAACTTTCCTTGTTTGTGTAATCTAACAAGATGTACAAAGTAGTATATTCGCCTCACTTCTAAAGTAGTTTCTTTAGAAAACAAACATCTTCATTGCTGAACACAGTACTGTGTGAAATGGGCTTGTTCTGTTCTCGGAATCAGTTGCTTTCTTACGAAGAGGGTTGAGATCAGCAAGTTCAAACTTTCCTTGTTTGTGTAAACTACCAAGATGTAAATGGTAGTAGATTCGCCTCATTTCTAAAGCAGTTTGTTTAGAAAACAAACACCTTTATTGCCGAACACAGTACTGTGTGAAATGAGCTAGTTCTGTTCTCGGAATCAGTTGCTTTCTTACGAAGAGAGTTGAGCGCACAAAGTTGAAACTTTCCTTGTTTGTGTAATCTAACAAGATGTACAAAGTGGTAGATTCGCCTCACTTCAAAAGTACTTTGTTTAGAAAACAATCATCTTCATTTCCGAAAACTGTATCGTGTGAAATGAGCTAGTTCTGTTCTCGGAATCACTTGCGTTACTACAAAGAGGGGTGAGTGCAGCAAGTTCAAACATTCCTAGTTAGTGTAATCTAACAAGATGTACAACTTAATAGATTCAGCTCATTTCTAAAGTAATTTGTTTAGAAAACAATCATCTTCGTTTTTGAAAACTGTAGTGTGTGAAATGAGCTGGTTCTGTTCTCTGAATCAGTAACTTTCTTAAGAAGAGGGTTGAGTGCAGCAAGTTCAAACTTTCCTTCTTTGTGTAATCTAAGAAGATATACAACTTAGTAGATTCACCTCATTTCTAATGTAGTTTGTTTAGAAAACAAACATCTTCATTTGCCGAACACTGTACTCTGTGAAATAAGCTAGTTCTGTTCTTAGAATCAGTTGCTTCCTTACAAAAGCGCTTGAGTGCAGCAAGTTCAAACTTTCCTTGTTTGTGTAATCTAACAAGATGTACAAAGTAGTATCTTCGCCTGACTTCTAAAGTACTTTGTTTAGAAAACAAACATCTTCATTGCCAAACACAGTACTGTGTGAAGTGGGCTTGTTCTGTTCTCGGAATCAGTTGCTTTCTTACGAAGAGGGTTGAGTTCAGCAAGTTCAAACTTTCCTTGTTTGTGTAAACTAACAAGATATAAATGGTAGTAGATTCGCCTCATTTCTAAAGCAGTTTGTTTAGAAAACAAACACCTTCATTGCCGAACACAGTACTGTGTGAAATGAGCTAGTTCTGTTCTCGGAATCAGTTGCTTTCTTACGAAGAGAGTTGAGCGCAGCAAGTTGAAACTTTCCTTGTTTGTGTAATCTAACAAGATGTACAAAGTAGTAGATTCGCCTCACTTCTAAAGTAGTTTGTTTAGAAGACAATCATCTTCATTTCCGAAAACTGTATCGTGTGAAATGAGCTATGTTCTGTTCTCGGAATCACCTGCGTTCCTACAAAGAGGGTTGAGTGCAGCAAGTTCAAACATTCCTAGTTAGTGTAATCTAACAAGATGTACAACTTAATAGATTCAGCTCATTTCTAAAGTAATTTGTTTAGAAAACAATCATCTTCGTTTTCGAAAACTGTAGTGTGTGAAATGAGCTGGTTCTGTTCTCTGAATCAGTAACTTTCTTAAGAAGAGGGTTGAGTGCAACAAGTTCAAACTTTCCTTCTTTGTGTAATCTAAGAAGATATACAACTTAGTAGATTCACCTGATTTCTAAAGTAGTTTGTTTAGAAAACAAACATCTTCATTTGCCGAACACTGTACTCTGTGAAATAAGCTAGTTCTGTTCTTGGAATCAGTTTCTTCCTTACAAAATCGCTTCAGTGCAGCAAGTTCAAACTTTCCTTGTTTGTGTAATCTAACAAGATGTACAACGTAGTATCTTCGCCTGACTTCTATAGTACTTTGTTTAGAAAACAAACATCTTCATTGCCGAACACAGTACTGTGTGAAATGGGCTTGTTCTATTCTCGGAATCAGTTGCTTTCTTACTAAGAGGGTTGAGTTCAGCAAGTTCAAACTTTCTTTGTTTGTGTAAACTAACACGTTGTAAATGGTAGTAGATTCGCCTCATTTCTAAAGCAGTTTGTTTAGAAAACAAACACCTTCATTGCCGAACACAGTACTGTGTGAAATGAGCTAGTTCTGTTCTCGGCATCACTTGCGTTCCTACAAAGAGGGTTGAGTGCAGCAAGTTCAAACATTCCTAGTTAGTGTAATCTAACAAGATGTACAACTTAATAGATTCAGCTCATTTCTAACGTAATTTGTTTAGAAAACAATCATCTTCGTTTTTGAAAACTGTAGTGTGTGAAATGAGCTGGTTCTGTTCTCTGAATCAGTAACTTTCTTAAGAAGAGGGTTGAGTGCAGGAAGTTCAAACTTTCCTTCATTGTGTAATCTAAGAAGATATACAACTTAGTAGATTCACCTCATTTCTAAAGTAGTTTGTTTAGAAAACAAACATCTTCATTTTCGAACACTGTACTCTGTGAAATAAGCTAGTTCTGTTCTTGGAATCAGTTGCTTCCTTACAAAAGCGCATGAGTGCAGCAAGTTCAAACTTTCCTTGTTTGTGTAATCTAACAAGATGTACAAAGTCGTATCTTCGCCTCACTTCTAAAGTAGTTTGTTTAGAAAACAAACATCTTCATTGCCGAACACAGTAGTGTTTGAAATGGGCATGTTCTGTTCTCGGAATCAGTTGCTTTCTTACGAAGAGGGTTGAGTTCAGCAAGTTCAAACTTTCCTTGTTTGTGTAAACTAACAAGATGTAAATGGTAGTAGATCCGCCTCATTTCTAAAACAGTTTGTTTAGAAAACAAACACCTTCATTGCCGAACACAGTACTGTGTGAAATGAGCTAGTTCTGTTCTCGGAACCAGTTGCTTTCTTACGAAGAGAGTAGGGCGAAGCAAGTTGAAACTTTCCTTGTTTGTGTAATCCAACAGGATGTACAAAGTAGTAGATTCGCCTCACTTCTAAAGTAGTTTGTTTAGAAAACAATCATCTTCATTTCCGAAAACTGTATCGTGTGAAATGAGCTAGTTCTGTTCTCGCAATCACTTGCGTTCTTACAAAGAGGGTTGAGTACAGCAAGTTCAAACATTCCTAGTTAGTGTAATCTAACAAGATGTACAACTTAATAGATGCAGCTCATTTCTAAAGTAATTTGTTTAGAAAACAATCATCTTCGTTTTTGAAAACTGTAGTGTGTGAAATGAGCTGGTTCTGTTCTCTGAATCAGTAACTTTCTTAAGAAGACGGTTGAGTGCAGCAAGTTCAAACTTTCCTTCTTTGTGTAATCTAAGAAGATATACAACTTAGTAGATTCACCTCATTTCTAAAGTAGTTTGTTTAGAAAACAAACATCTTCATTTGCCGAACACTGTACTCTGTGAAATAAGCTAGTTCTGTTCTTGGAATCAGTTGCTTCCTTACAAAATCGCTTGAGTGCAGCAAGTTCAAACTTTCCTTGTTTGTTTAATCTAACAAGATGTACAAAGTAGTATCTTCGCCTCACTTCTAAAGTAGTTTGTTTAGAAAACAATCATCTTCATTTCCGAAAACTGTATCGTGTGAAATGAGCTAGTTCTATTCTCGGAATCACTTGCGTTCTTAAAAAGAGGGTTGAGTGCTGCAAGTTAAAACATTCCTAGTTAGTGTAATCTAACAAGATGTACAACTTAATAGACTCAGCTCATTTCTAATGTAATTTGTTTAGAAAACAATCATCTTCGTTTTTGAAAACTGTAGTGTGTGAAATGAGCTGGTTCTGTTCTCTGAATCAGTAACTTTCTTAAGAAGAGGGTTGAGTGCAGCAAGTTCAAACTTTCCTTCTTTGTGTAATCTAAGAAGATATACAACTTAGTAGATTCACCTCATTTCTAAAGTAGTTTGTTTAGAAAACAAACATCTTCATTTGCCGAACACTGTACTCTGTGAAATAAGCTAGTTCTGTTCTTGGAATCAGTTGCTTCCTTACAAAATCGCTTCAGTGCAGCAAGTTCAAACTTTCCTTGTTTGTGTAATCTAACAATATGTACAAAGTACTATCTTCGACTCACTTCTAAAGTAGTTTGTTTAGAAAACAAACATCTTCATTGCCGAACACAGCACTGTGTGAAATGGGCTTGTTCTGTTCTCGGAATCAGTTGCTTTCTTACGAAGAGGGTTGAGTTCAGCAAGTTCAAACTTTCCTTGTTTGTGTAAACTAACAAGATGTAAATGGTAGCAGATTCGCCTCATTTCTAAAGCAGTTTGTTTAGAAAACACACACCTTAATTGCCGAACACAGTACTGTGTGAAATGAACTAGTTCTGTTCTCGGAATCAGTAGCTTTTTTACGAATAGAGTTGAGCGCAGCAAGTTGAAACATTCCTTGTTTGTGTAATCTAACAAGATGTACAAAGTAGTAGATTCGCCTCACTTCTAAAGTAGTTTGTTTAGAAAACAATCATCTTCATTTCCGAAAACTGTATCGTGTGAAATGAGCTAGTTCTGTACTTGGAATCACTTGCGTTCCTACAAAGAGGGTTGAGTGCAGCAGTTCAAACATTCCTAGTTAGTGTATACTAACAAGATATACAACTTAATAGATTCAGCTCATTTCTAAAGTAATTTGTTTAGAAAACAATCATCTTCGTTTTTGAAAACTGTACTGTGTGAAATGAGCTGGTTCTGTTCTCTGAATCAGTAACTTTCTTAAGAAGACGGTTGAGCGCAGCAAGTTCAAACTTTCCTTCTTTGTGTAATCTAAGAAGATATACAACTTAGTATATTCACCTCATTTCTAAAGTAGTTTGTTTAGAAAACAAACATGTTCATTTGCCGAACACTGTACTCTGTGAAATAAGCTAGTTCTGTTCTTGGAATCAGTTGCTTCCTTACAAAATCGCTTGAGTGCAGCAAGTTCAAACTTTCCTTGTTTGTGTAATCTAACAAGATGTACAAAGTAGTATCTTCGACTCACTTCTAAAGTAGTTTGTTTAGAAAACAAACATCTTCATTGCCGAACACAGTACTGTGTGAAATGGGCTTGTTGTGTTCTCGGTATCAGTTGCTTTCTTACGAAGAGGGTTGAGTTCAGCAAGTTCAAACTTTTCTTGTTTGTGTAAACCAACAGGATGTAAAAGGTAGTAGATTCGCCTCATTTCTAAAGCAGTTTGTTTATAAAACAAACACCTTCATTGCCGAACACAGTACTGTGTGAAATGAGCTAGTGCTGTTCTCGGAATCAGTTGCTTTCTTACGAAGAGAGTTGAGCGCAGCAAGTTGAAACTTTCCTTATTTGTGTAATCTAACAAGATGTACAAAGTGGTAGATTCGCCTCACTTCTAAAGTAGTTTGTTCAGAAAACAATCATCTTCATTTCCGAAAACTGTATCGTGTGAAATGAGCTAGTTCTGTTCTCGGAATCACTTGCATTCTTACAAAGAGGGTTGAGTGCAGCAAGTTCAAACTTTCCTTCTTTGTGTAATCTAAGAAGATATACAACTTAGTAGATTCACCTCATTTCTAACGTAGTTTGTTTAGAAAACAAACATCTTCATTTGCCGAACACTGTACTCTGTGAAATAAGCTAGTTCTGTTCTTGGAATCAGTTGCTTCCTTACAAAATCGCTTGAGTGCAGCAAGTTCAAACTTTCCTTGTTTGTGTAATCTAACAAGATGTACAAAGTAGTATCTTCGCCTCACTTCTAAAGTAGTTTGTTTAGAAAACAAACATCTTCATTGCCGAACACAGTACTGTGTGAAATGGGCTTGTTCTGTTCTCGGAATCAGTTGCTTTCTTACGAAGAGGGTTGAGTTCAGCAAGTTCAAACTTTCCTTGTTTGTGTAAACTAACAAGATGTAAAAGGTAGTAGATTCGCCTCATTTCTAAAGCAGTTTGTTTAGAAAACAAACACCTTCATTGCCGAACACAGTACTGTGTGAAATGAGCTAGTTCTGTTCTCGGAATCGCTTGCTTTCTTACGAAGAGAGTTGAGCGCAGCAAGTTGAAACTTTCCTCGTTTGTGTAATCTAACAAGATGTACAAAGTAGTAGATTCGCCTCACTTCTAAAGTAGTTTGTTTAGAAAACAATCATCTTCATTTCCGAAAACTGTATCGTGTGAAATGAGCTAGTTCTGTTCTCGGAATCACTTGCATTCTTACAAAGAGGGTTGAGTGCAGCAAGTTCAAACTTTCCTTCTTTGTGTAATCTAAGAAGATATACAACTTAGTAGATTCACCTCATTTCTAAAGTAGTTTGTTTAGAAAACAAACACCTTCATTGCCGAACACAGTACTGTGTGAAATGAGCTAGTTCTGTTTTCCGAATCAGTTGCTTTCTTACGAAGAGAGTTGAGCGCAGGAAGTTGAAACTTTCCTTGTTTGTGTAATCTAAGAAGATGTACAAAGTAGTAGATTCGCCTCACTTCTAAAGTAGTTTGTTTAGAAAACAATCATCTTCATTTCCGATAACTGTATCGTGTGAAATGAGCTAGTTCTGTTCTCGGAATCACTTGCGTTCTTACAAAGAGGGTTGAGTGCAGCAAGTTCAAACATTCCTAGTTAGTGTAATCTAACAAGATGTACAACTTAATAGCTTCAGCTCATATCTAAAGTAATTTGTTTAGAAAACAATCATCTTCGTTTTTGAAAACTGTAGTGTGTGAAATGAGCTGGTTCTGTTCTCTGAATCAGTAACTTTCTTAAGAAGAGGGTTGAGTGCAGCAAGTTCAAACTTTCCTTCTTTGTGTATTCTAAGAAGATATACAACTTAGTAGATTCACCTCATTTCTAAAGTAGTTTGTTTAGAAAACAAACATCTTCATTTGCCGAACACTGTACTCTGTGAAATAAGCTAGTTCTGTTCTTGGAATCAGTTGCTTCCTTACAAAATCGCTTGAGTGCAGCAAGTTCAAACTTTCCTTGTTTGTGTAATCTAACAAGATGTACAAAGTAGTATCTTCGCCTCACTTCTAAAGTAGTTTGTTTAGACAACAAACATCTTCATTGCCGAACACAGTACTGTGTGAAATGGGCTTGTTCTGTTCTCGGAATCAGTTGCTTTCTTACGAAGAGGGTTGAGTTCAGCAAGTTCAAACTGTCCTTGTTTGTGTAAACCAACAAGATGTAAAAGGTAGTAGAGATTCGCCTCATTTCTAAAGAAGTTTGTTTAGAAAACAAACACCTTCATTGCCGAACACAGTACTGTGTGAAATGAGCTAGTTCTGTTCTCGGAAATCGCTTGCTTTCTTACGAAGAGAGTTGAGCGCAGCAAGTTGAAACTTTCCTCGTTTGTGTAATCTAACAAGATGTACAAAGTAGTAGATTCGCCTCACTTCTAAAGTAGTTTGTTTAGAAAACAATCATCTTCATTTCCGAAAACTGTATCGTGTAAAATGAGCTAGTTCTGTTCTCGGAATCACTTGCATTCTTACAAAGAGGGTTGAGTGCAGCAAGTTCAAACTTTCCTTCTTTGTGTAATCTAAGAAGATATACAACTTAGTAGATTCACCTCATTTCTAAAATAGTTTGTTTAGAAAACAAACACCTTCATTGCCGAACACAGTACTGTGTGAAATGAGCTAGTTCTGTTTTCCGAATCAGTTGCTTTCTTACGAAGAGAGTTGAGCGCAGGAAGTTGAAACTTTCCTTGTTTGTGTAATCTAAGAAGATGTACAAAGTAGTAGATTCGCCTCACTTCTAAAGTAGTTTGTTTAGAAAACAATCATCTTCATTTCGAAAACTGTATCGTGTGAAATGAGCTAGTTCTGTTCTCGGAATCACTTGCGTTCTTACAAAGAGGGTTGAGTGCAGCAAGTTCAAACATTCCTAGTTAGTGTAATCTAACAAGATGTACAACTTAATAGCTTCAGCTCATTTCTAAAGTAATTTGTTTAGAAAACAATCATCTTCGTTTTTTGAAAACTGTAGTGTGTGAAATGAGCTGGTTCTGTTCTCTGAATCAGTAACTTTCTTAAGAAGAGGGTTGAGTGCAGCAAGTTCAAACTTTCCTTCTTTGTGTATTCTAAGAAGATATACAACTTAGTAGATTCACCTCATTTCTAAAGTAGTTTGTTTAGAAAACAAACATCTTCATTTGCCGAACACTGTACTCTGTGAAATAAGCTAGTTCTGTTCTTGGAATCAGTTGCTTCCTTACAAAATCGCTTGAGTGCAGCAAGTTCAAACTTTCCTTGTTTGTGTAATCTAACAAGATGTACAACGTAGTATCTTCGCCTGACTTCTAAAGTACTTTGTTTAGAAAACAAACATCTTCATTGCCGAACACAGTACTGTGTGAAATGGGCTTGTTCTATTCTCGGAATCAGTTGCTTTCTTACTAAGAGGGTTGAGTTCAGCAAGTTCAAACTTTCTTTGTTTGTGTAAACTAACACGTTGTAAATGGTAGTAGATTCGCCTCATTTCTAAAGCAGTTTGTTTAGAAAACAAACACCTTCATTGCTGAACACAGTACTGTGTGAAATGAGCTAGTTCTGTTCTCGGCATCACTTGCGTTCCTACAAAGAGGGTTGAGTGCAGCAAGTTCAAACATTCCTAGTTAGTGTAATCTAACAAGATGTACAACTTAATAGATTCAGCTCATTTCTAACGTAATTTGTTTAGAAAACAATCATCTTCGTTTTTGAAAACTGTAGTGTGTGAAATGAGCTGGTTCTGTTCTCTGAATCATTAACTTTCTTAAGAAGAGGGTTGAGTGCAGGAAGTTCAAACTTTCCTTCATTGTGTAATCTAAGAAGATATACAACTTAGTAGATTCACCTCATTTCTAAAGTAGTTTGTTTAGAAAACAAACATCTTCATTTGCCGAACACTGTACTCTGTGAAATAAGCTAGTTCTTTTCTTGGAATCAGTTGCTTCCTTACAAAAGCGCATGAGTGCAGCAAGTTCAAACTTTCCTTGTTTGTGTAATCTAACAAGATGTACAAAGTAGTATCTTCGCCTGACTTCTAAAGTAGTTTGTTTAGAAAACAATCAACTTCATTTCCGAAAACTGTATCGTGTGAAATGAGCTAGCTCTGTTCTCGGAATCACTTGCGTTCCTACAAAGAGGGTTGAGTGCAGCAAGTTCAAACATTCCTAGTTAGTGTAATCTAACAAGATGTACAACTTAATAGATTCAGCTCATTTCTAAAGTAATTTGTTTTAGAAAACAATCATCTTCGTTTTTTGAAAACTGTAGTGTGTGAAATGAGCTGGTTCTGTTCTCTGAATCAGTAACTTTCTTAAGAAGAGGGTTGAGTGCAGCAAGTTCAAACTTTCCTTCTTTGTGTAATCTAAGAAGATATACAACTTAGTAGATTCACCTCATTTCTAAAGTAGTTTGTTTAGAAAACAAACATCTTCATTTGCCCGAACACTGTACTCTGTGAAATAAGCTAGTTCTGTTCTTGGAATCAGTTGCTTCCTTACAAAGAGGTTGAGTGCAGCAAGTTGAAACTTTCCTTGTTTGTGTAATCTAACAAGATGTACAAAGTCGTATCTTCGCCTCACTTCTAAAGTAGTTTGTTTAGAAAACAATCATCTTCATTTCGAAAACTGTACTGTGTGAAATGAGCTAGCTCTGTTCTCGGAATCAGTTGCTTTCTTACAAAGAGGGTTGAGTGCAGCAAGTTCAAACATTCCTAGTTAGTGTAATCTAACAAGATGTACAACTTAATAGATTCAGCTCATTTCTAAAGTAATTTGTTTGAAAACAATCATCTTCGTTTTTGAAAACTGTAGTGTGTGAAATGAGCTGGTTCTGTTCTCTGAATCAGTAACTTTCTTAAGAAGAGGGTTGAGTGCAGCAAGTTCAAACTTTCCTTCTTTGTGTAATCTAAGAAGATATACAACTTAGTAGATTCACCTCATTTCTAAAGTAGTTTGTTTAGAAAACAAACATCTTCATTTACCGAAACACTGTACTCTGTGAAATAAGCTAGTTCTGTTCTTGGAATCAGTTGCTTCCATACAAAATCGCTTGAGTGCAGCAAGTTGAAACTTTCCTTGTTTGTGTAATCTAACAAGATGTACAAAGTCGTATCTTCGCCTCACTTCTAAAGTAGTTTGTTTAGAAAACAAACATCTTCATTGCCGAACACAGTAGTGTTTGAAATGGGCATGTTCTGTTCTCGGAATCAGTTGCTTTCTTACGAAGAGGGTTGAGTTCAGCAAGTTCAAACTTTCCTTGTTTGTGTAAACTAACAAGATGTAAATGGTAGTAGATTCGCCTCATTTCTAAAACAGTTTGTTTAGAAAACAAACACCTTCATTGCCGAACACAGTACTGTGTGAAATGAGCTAGTTCTGTTCTCGGAACCAGTTGCTTTCTTTGAAGAGAGTATGGCGAAGCAAGTTGAAACTTTCCTTGTTTGTGTAATCCAACAGGATGTACAAAGTAGTAGATTCGCCTCACTTCTAAAGTAGTTTGTTTAGAAAACAATCATCTTCATTTCCGAAAACTGTATCGTGTGAAATGAGCTAGTTCTGTTCTACCGGAATCACTTGCGTTCTTACAAAAGAGGGTTGAGTGCAGCAAGTTCAAACATTCCTAGTTAGTGTAATCTAACAAGATGTACAACTTAATAGATTCAGCTCATTTCTAAAGTAATTTGTTTAGAAAACAATCATCTTCGTTTTTGAAAACTGTAGTGTGTAAAATGAGCTGGTTCTGTTCTCTGAATCAGTAACTTTCTTAAGAAGAGGGTTGAGTGCAGCAAGTTCAAACTTTCCTTCTTTGTGTAATCTAAGAAGATATACAACTTAGTAGATTCACCTCATTTCTAAAGTAGTTTGTTTAGAAAACAAACATCTTCATTTGCCGAACACTGTACTCTGTGAAATAAGCTAGTTCTGTTCTTGGAATCAGTTGCTTCCTTACAAAATCGCTTGAGTGCAGCAAGTTCAAACTTTCCTTGTTTGTTTAATCTAACAAGATGTACAAAGTAGTATCTTCGCCTCACTTCTAAAGTAGTTTGTTTAGAAAACAATCATCTTCATTTCCGAAAACTGTATCGTGTGAAATGAGCTAGTTATGTTCTCAGAATCACTTGCGTTCTTAAAAAGAGGGTTGAGTGCTGCAAGTTAAAACATTCCTAGTTAGTGTAATCTAACAAGATGTACAACTTAATAGACTCAGCTCATTTCTAATGTAATTTGTTTAGAAAACAATCATCTTCGTTTTTGAAAACTGTAGTGTGTGAAATGAGCTGGTTCTGTTCTCTGAATCAGTAACTTTCTTAAGAAGAGGGTTGAGTGCAGCAAGTTCAAACTTTCCTTCTTTGTGTAATCTAAGAAGATATACAACTTAGTAGATTCACCTCATTTCTAAAGTAGTTTGTTTAGAAAACAAACATCTTCATTTGCCGAACACTGTACTCTGTGAAATGAGCTAGTTCTGTTCTTGGAATCAGTTGCTTCCTTACAAAATCGCTTGAGTGCACCAATTTCAAACTTTCCTCGTTTGTCTAATCTAACAAGATGTACAAAGTAGTATCTTCGCCTCACTTCTAAAGTAGTTTGTTTAGAAAACAAACATCTTCATTGCCGAACACAGTACTGTGTGAAATGGGCTTGTTCTGTTCTCGGAATCAGTTGCTTTCTTACGAAGAGGGTTGAGTTCAGCAAGTTCAAACTTTCCTTGTTTGTGTAAACTAACAAGATGTAAATGGTAGTAGTTTCGCCTCATTTCTAAAGCAGTTTGTTTAGAAAACAAACACCTTCATTGCCGAATACAGTACTGTGTGAAATGAGCTAGTTCTGTTCTCGGAATCAGTTGCTTTCTTAAAAAGAGAGTTGAGCGCAGCAAGTTGAAACTTTCCTTGTTTGTGTAATCTAACAAGATGTACAAAGTAGTAGATTCGCCTCACTTCTAAAAGTAGTTTGTTTAGAAAACAATCATCTTCATTTCGAAAACTGTATCGTGTGAAATGAGCTACTTCTGTTCTCGGAATCACTTGCGTTCTTACAAAGAGGGTTGAGTGCAGCAAGTTCAAACATTCCTAGATAGTGTAATCTAACAAGATGTACAACTTAATAGATTCAGCTCATTTCTAAAGTAATTTGTTTAGAAAACAATCATCTTCGTTTTTGAAAACTTTAGTGTGTGAAATGAGCTGGTTCTCTTCTCTGAATCAGTAACTTTCTTAAGAAGAGGGTTGAGTGCAGCAAGTTCAAACTTTCCCTCTTTGTGTAATCTAAGAAGATATACAACTTAGTAGATTCACATCATTTCTAAAGTAGTTTGTTTAGAAAACAAACATCTTCATTGCGAACACAGTACTGTGTGAAATAAGCTTGTTCTGTTCTTGGAATCAGTTGCTTTCTTACAAAAAGGGTTGAGTGCAGCAAGTTCAAACTTTCCTTGTTTGTGTAATCTAACAAGATGTACAAAGTAGTAGTATCTTCGCCTCACTTCTAAAGTAGTTTGTTTAGAAAACAATCATCTTCATTTCGAAAACTGTATGTGTGAAATGAGCTTGTTCTGTTCTCGGAATCAGTTGCTTTCTTACAAAGAGGGTTGAGTGCAGCAAGTTCAAACATTCCTAGTTAGTGTAATCTAACAAGATGTACAACTTAATAGATTCAGCTCATTTCTAAAGTAATTTGTTTGAAAACAATCATCTTCATTTTTGAAAACTGTAGTGTGTGAAATGAGCTGGTTCTGTTCTCTGAATCAGTAACTTTCTTAAGAAGAGGGTTGAGTGCAGCAAGTTCAAACTTTCCTTCTTTGTGTAATCTAACAAGATATACAACTTAGTAGATTCACCTCATTTCTAAAGTAGTTTGTTTAGAAAACAAACATCTTCATTTTTGAACACTGTACTCTGTGAAATAAGCTAGTTCTGTTCTTGGAATCAGTTGCTTTCTTACAAAAGGGTTGAGTGCAGCAAGTTCAAACTTTCCTCGTTTGTGCAATCTAACAAGATGTACAAAGTAGTATCTTCGCCTCACTTCTAAAGTAGTTTGTTTAGAAAACAAACATCTTCATTTTGCCGAACACAGTACTGTGTGAAATGAGCTAGTTCTGTTCTCGGAATCAGTTGCTTTCTTACGAAGAGGGTTGAGTGCAGCAAGTTCAAACTTTCCTGCTTTTGTGTAAACTAACAAGATGTAAATGGTAGTAGATTCGCCTCATTTCTAAAGCAGTTTGTTTAGAAAACAAACATCTTCATTGCGAACACAGTACTGTGTGAAATGAGCTAGTTCTGTTCTCGGAATCAGTTGCTTTCTTAAAAGAGAGTTGAGTGCAGCAAGTTGAAACTTTCCTTGTTTGTGTAATCTAACAAGATGTACAAAGTAGTAGATTCGCCTCACTTCTAAAGTAGTTTGTTTAGAAAACAATCATCTTCATTTCGAAAACTGTACTCAAGTGTGAAATGAGCTAGTTCTGTTCTCGGAATCACTTGCGTTCTTACAAAGAGGTTGAGTTCAGCAAGTTCAAACTTTCCTTGTTTGTGTAATCTAACAAGATGTACAAAGTAATAGATTCAGCTCATTTCTAAAGTAGTTTGTTTAGAAAACAATCATCTTCATTTTTGAAAACTGTACTGTGTGAAATGAGCTGGTTCTGTTCTCTGAATCAGTAACTTTCTTAAGAAGAGGTTGAGTGCAGCAAGTTCAAACTTTCCTTCTTTGTGTAATCTAACAAGATATACAACTTAGTAGATTCACCTCATTTCTAAAGTAGTTTGTTTAGAAAACAAACATCTTCATTGCGAACACAGTGCTGTGTGAAATGGGCTAGTTCTGTTCTTGGAATCAGTTGCTTTCTTACAAAGAGGGTTGAGTTCAGCAAGTTCAAACTTTCCTTGTTTGTGTAATCTAACAAGATGTACAAAGTAGTAGATTCGCCTCATTTCTAAAGTAGTTTGTTTAGAAAACAATCATCTTCATTTTCGAAAACTGTACTGTGTGAAATGAGCTAGTTCTGTTCTCGGAATCACTTGCGTTCTTACAAAGAGGGTTGAGTGCAGCAAGTTCAAACTTTCCTAGTTAGTGTAATCTAACAAGAAGATGTACAACTTAATAGATTCAGCTCATTTCTAAAGTAATTTGTTTAGAAAACAATCATCTTCATTTTTGAAAACTGTAGTGTGTGAAATGAGCTGGTTCTGTTCTCTGAATCAGTAACTTTCTTAAGAAGAGGGTTGAGTGCAGCAAGTTCAAACTTTCCTTCTTTGTGTAATCTAAGAAGATATACAACTTAGTAGATTCACCTCATTTCTAAAGTAGTTTGTTTAGAAAACAAACATCTTCATTTCCGAACACTGTACTCTGTGAAATAAGCTAGTTCTGTTCTTGGAATCAGTTGCTTCTTACAAAAGAGGGTTGAGTGCAGCAAGTTCAAACTTTCCTTGTTTGTGTAATCTAACAAGATGTACAAAGTAGTATCTTCGCCTCACTTCTAAAGTAAGTTTGTTTAGAAAACAATCATCTTCATTTCCGAAAACAGTACTGTGTGAAATGGGCTTGTTCTGTTCTCGGAATCAGTTGCTTTCTTACGAAGAGGGTTGAGTGCAGCAAGTTCAAACTTTCCTTGTTTGTGTAAACTAACAAGATGTAAATGGTAGTAGATTCGCCTCATTTCTAAAGTAGTTTGTTTGAAAACAAACATCTTCATTGCGAACACTGTACTGTGTGAAATGAGCTAGTTCTGTTTCGGAATCAGTTGCTTTCTTACGAAGAGAGTTGAGTGCAGCAAGTTCAAACTTTCCTTGTTTGTGTAATCTAACAAGATGTACAAAGTAGTAGATTCGCCTCACTTCTAAAGTAGTTTGTTTAGAAAACAATCATCTTCATTTCCGAAAACTGTACTGTGTGAAATGAGCTAGTTCTGTTCTCGGAATCAGTTGCTTTCTTACAAAGAGGGTTGAGTTCAGCAAGTTCAAACTTTCCTTGTTTGTGTAATCTAACAAGATGTAAAAAGTAGTAGATTCGCCTCATTTCTAAAGTAGTTTGTTTAGAAAACAATCATCTTCATTTCCGAAAACTGTACTGTGTGAAATGAGCTAGTTCTGTTCTCGGAATCAGTTGCTTTCTTACAAAGAGGGTTGAGTGCAGCAAGTTCAAACTTTCCTCGTTTGTGTAATCTAACAAGATGTACAACTTAATAGATTCAGCTCATTTCTAAAGTAATTTGTTTAGAAAACAATCATCTTCATTTTTTGAAAACTGTACTGTGTGAAATGAGCTGGTTCTGTTCTCGGAATCAGTTGCTTTCTTACAAAGAGGGTTGAGTGCAGCAAGTTCAAACTTTCCTTGTTTGTGTAATCTAACAAGATGTACAAAGTAGTAGATTCACCTCATTTCTAAAGTAGTTTGTTTAGAAAACAATCATCTTCATTTTTGAAAACTTTGTGTGTGAAATGAGCTAGTTCTGTTCTGGAATCAGTTGCTTTCTTACAAAAGGGTTGAGTGCAGCAAGTTCAAACTTTCCTTGTTTGTGTAATCTAACAAGATATACAAAGTAGTAGATTCACCTCATTTCTAAAGTAGTTTGTTTAGAAAACAAACATCTTCATTGCCGAACACAGTACTGTGTGAAATGGGCTAGTTCTGTTCTCGGAATCAGTTGCTTTCTTCTACGAAGAGGGTTGAGTTCAGCAAGTTCAAACTTTCCTTGTTTGTGTAATCTAACAAGATGTACAAAGTAGTAGATTCGCCTCATTTCTAAAGTAGTTTGTTTAGAAAACAATCATCTTCATTTCCGAAAACTGTACTGTGTGAAATGAGCTAGTTCTGTTCTCGGAATCACTTGCTTTTCCTACAAAGAGGGTTGAGTGCAGCAAGTTCAAACTTTCCTTGTTTGTGTAATCTAACAAGATGTACAAGTAATAGATTCAGCTCATTTCTAAAGTAGTTTGTTTAGAAAACAATCATCTTCATTTTTGAAAACTGTGCTGTGTGTGAAATGAGCTGGTTCTGTTCTCTGAATCAGTAACTTTCTTAAAAGAGGGTTGAGTGCAGCAAGTTCAAACTTTCCTTCTTTGTGTAATCTAACAAGATATACAACTTAGTAGATTCACCTCATTTCTAAAGTAGTTTGTTTAGAAAACAAACATCTTCATTTTTTGAACACTGTACTCTGTGAAATAAGCTAGTTCTGTTCTTGAATCAGTTGCTTTCTTACAAAAGAGGGTTGAGTGCAGCAAGTTCAAACTTTCCTTGTTTGTGTAATCTAACAAGATATACAAAGTAGTAGATTCGCCTCACTTCTAAAGTAGTTTGTTTAGAAAACAAACATCTTCATTGCGAACACTGTACTGTGTGAAATGGGCTTGTTCTGTTCTCGGAATCAGTTGCTTTCTTAAAAGAGGGTTGAGTGCAGCAAGTTCAAACTTTCCTTGTTTGTGTAATCTAACAAGATGTAAATGGTAGTAGATTCGCCTCATTTCTAAAGTAGTTTGTTTAGAAAACAAACATCTTCATTGCCGAACACAGTACTGTGTGAAAAGAGCTAGTTCTGCTCTCGGAATCAGTTGCTTTCTTACGAAGAGGTTTGAGTGCAGCAAGTTCAAACTTTCCTTGTTTGTGTAATCTAACAAGATGTACAAAGTAGTAGATTCGCCTCATTTCTAAAGTAGTTTGTTTAGAAAACAAACATCTTCGTTTTCCGAAAACTGTACTGTGTGAAATGAGCTAGTTCTGTTCTCGGAATCAGTTGCTTTCTTACAAAGAGGGTTGAGTTCAGCAAGTTCAAACTTTCCTTCTTTGTGTAATCTAACAAGATGTACAAAGTAGTAGATTCGCCTCACTTCTAAAGTAGTTTGTTTAGAAAACAATCATCTTCATTTCGAAAACTGTATCGTGTTGAAATGAGCTAGTTCTGTTCTCGGAATCACTTGCGTTCTTACAAAGAGGGTTGAGTGCAGCAAGTTCAAACATTCCTTAGTTAGTGTAATCTAACAAGATGTACAACTTAATAGATTCAGCTCATTTCTAAAGTAATTTGTTTAGAAAACAATCATCTTCGTTTTTGAAAACTGTGTGTGTGAAATGAGCTGGTTCTGTTCTCTGAATCAGTAACTTTCTTAGAGAAGGGTTGAGTGCAGCAAGTTCAAACTTTCCTTCTTTGTGTAATCTAAGAAGATATACAACTTAGTAGATTCACCTCATTTCTAAAGTAGTTTGTTTAGAAAACAAACATCTTCATTTTGCGAACACTGTACTGTGTGAAATAAGCTAGTTCTGTTCTTGGAATCAGTTGCTTCCTTACAAGAGGGTTGAGTGCAGCAAGTTCAAACTTTCCTTGTTTGTGTAATCTAACAAGATATACAAAGTAGTATCTTCGCCTCATTTCTAAAGTAGTTTGTTTAGAAAACAAACATCTTCATTGCCGAACACAGTACTGTGTGAAATGGGCTTGTTCTGTTTCTTGGAATCAGTTGCTTTCTTACGAAGGGTTGAGTTCAGCAAGTTCAAACTTTCCTTGTTTGTGTAAACTAACAAGATGTAAAAGGTAGTAGATTCGCCTCATTTCTAAAGCAGTTTGTTTAGAAAACAAACATCTTCATTTTTGAACACAGTACTGTGTGAAATGAGCTAGTTCTGTTCTCGGAATCAGTTGCTTTCTTACGAAGAGGGTTGGCGCAGCAAGTTGAAACTTTCCTTGTTTGTGTAATCTAACAAGATGTACAAAGTAGTAGATTCGCCTCACTTCTAAAGTAGTTTGTTTAGAAAACAATCATCTTCATTTCGAAAAACTGTATCGTGTGAAATGAGCTAGTTCTGTTCTCGGAATCACTTTGTTCTTACAAAGAGGGTTGAGTGCAGCAAGTTCAAACATTCCTTGTTAGTGTAATCTAACAAGATGTACAACTTAATAGATTCAGCTCATTTCTAAAGTAGTTTGTTTAGAAAACAATCATCTCATTTTTGAAAACTGTAGTGTGTGAAATGAGCTGGTTCTGTTCTCTGAATCAGTAACTTTCTTAAGAAGAGGGTTGAGTGCAGCAAGTTCAAACTTTCCTTCTTTGTGTAATCTAAGAAGATATACAACTTAGTAGATTCACCTCATTTCTAAAGTAGTTTGTTTAGAAAACAAACATCTTCATTTGCCGAACACTGTACTCTGTGAAATAAGCTAGTTCTGTTCTTGGAATCAGTTGCTTTCTTACAAAAATCGCTTGAGTGCAGCAAGTTCAAACTTTCCTTGTTTGTGTAATCTAACAAGATGTACAAAAAGTAGTATCTTCGCCTCACTTCTAAAGTAGTTTGTTTAGAAAACAAACATCTTCATTGCCGAACACAGTACTGTGTGAAATGGGCTTGTTCTGTTCTCGGAATCAGTTGCTTTCTTACAAAGAGAGGGTTGAGTGCAGCAAGTTCAAACTTTCCTTGTTTGTGTAAACTAACAAGATGTAAATGGTAGTAGATTCGCCTCATTTCTAAAGTAGTTTGTTTAGAAAACAAACACCTTCATTGCCGAACACAGTACTGTGTGAAATGAGCTAGTTCTGTTCTCGGAATCAGTTGCTTTCTTAGAAGAGAGTTGAGCGCAGCAAGTTGAAACTTTCCTTGTTTGTGTAATCTAACAAGATGTACAAAGTAGTAGATTCAGCCGCCTCATTTCTAAAGTAGTTTGTTTAGAAAACAATCATCTTCATTTCCGAAAACTGTACTGTGTGAAATGAGCTAGTTCTGTTCTCGGAATCAGTTGCTTTCTTACAAAGAGGGTTGAGTGCAGCAAGTTCAAACTTTCCTTGTTTGTGTAATCTAACAAGATGTACAAAGTAGTAGATTCGCCTCACTTCTAAAGTAGTTTGTTTAGAAAACAATCATCTTCATTTCCGAAAACTGTATCGTGTGAAATGAGCTAGTTCTGTTCTCGGAATCACTTGCGTTCCTACAAAGAGGGTTGAGTGCAGCAAGTTCAAACATTCTTCGTTAGTGTAATCTAACAAGATGTACAACTTAATAGATTCAGCTCATTTCTAAAGTAATTTGTTTAGAAAACAATCATCTTCGTTTTTGAAAACTGTAATGTGTGAAATGAGCTGGTTCTGTTCTCTGAATCAGTAACTTTCTTAAGAAGAGGGTTGAGTGCAGCAAGTTCAAACTTTCCTTCTTTGTGTAATCTAAGAAGATATACAACATAGTAGATTCACCTCATTTCTAAAGTAGTTTGTTTAGAAAACAAACATCTTCATTTGCCGAACACTGTACTCTGTGAAATAAGCTAGTTCTGTTCTTGGAATCAGTTGCTTCCTTACAAAATCGCTTGAGTGCAGCAAGTTCAAACTTTCCTTGTTTGTGTAATCTAACAAGATGTACAAAGTAGTATCTTCGCCTCACTTCTAAAGTAGTTTGTTTAGAAAACAAACATCTTCATTGCCGAACACAGTACTGTGTGAAATGGGCTTGTTCTGTTCTCGGAATCAGTTGGTTTCTTATGAAGAGGGTTGAGTTCAGCAAGTTCAAACTTTCCTTGTTTGTGTAAACTAACAAGATGTAAAAGGTAGTAGATTCGCCTCATTTCTAAAGCAGTTTGTTTAGAAAACAAACACCTTCATTGCCGAACACAGTACTGTGTGAAATGAGCTAGTTCTGTTCTCGGAATCAGTTGCTTTCTTACGAGAAGAGAGTTGAGCGCAGCAAGTTGAAACTTTCCTTGTTTGTGTAATCTAACAAGATGTACAAAGTAGTAGATTCGCCTCACTTCTAAAGTAGTTTGTTTTGAAAACAATCATCTTCATTTTCAAAACTGTACTGTGTGAAATGAGCTAGTTCTGTTCTCGGAATCACTTGCGTTCTTACAAAGAGGGTTGAGTGCAGCAAGTTCAAACATTCCTAGTTAGTGTAATCTAACAAGATGTACAACTTAATAGATTCAGCTCATTTCTAAAGTAATTTGTTTAGAAAACAATCATCTTCGTTTTTGAAAACTGTAGTGTGTGAAATGAGCTGGTTCTGTTCTCTGAATCAGTAACTTTCTTAAGAAGAGGGTTGAGTGCAGCAAGTTCAAACTTCCTTCTTTGTGTAATCTAAGAAGATATACAACTTAGTAGATTCACCTCATTTCTAAAGTAGTTTGTTTAGAAAACAAACATCTTCTTTTGCCGAACACTGTACTCTGTGAAATAAGCTAGTTCTGTTCTTGGAATCAGTTGCTTCCTTACAAAATCGCTTGAGTGCAGCAAGTTCAAACTTTCCTTGTTTGTGTAATCTAACAAGATATACAAAGTAGTATCTTCGCCTCACTTCTAAATTAGTTTGTTTAGAAAACAAACATCTTCATTGCCGAACACAGTACTGTGTGAAATGGGCTTGTTCTGTTTTCGGAATCAGTTGGTTTCTTACGAAGAGGGTTGAGTTCAGCAAGTTCAAACTTTCCTTGTTTGTGTAAACTAACAAGATGTAAAAGGTAGTAGATTCGCCTCATTTCTAAAGCAGTTTGTTTAGAAAACAAACACCTTAATTGCCGAACACAGTACTGTGTGAAATGAGCTAGTTCTGTTCTCGGAATCAGTTGCTTTCTTACGAAGAGAGTTGAGCGCAGCAAGTTGAAACTTTCCTTGTTTGTGTAATCTAACAAGATGTACAAAGTAGTAGATTCGCCTCACTTCTAAAGTAGTTTGTTTAGAAAACAATCATCTTCATTTCCGAAAACTGTATCGTGTGAAATGAGCTAGTTCTGTTCTCGGAATCACTTGCGTTCTTACAAAGAGGGTTGAGTGCAGCAAGTTCAAACTTTCCTTCTTTGTGTAATCTAAGAAGATATACAACTTAGTAGATTCACCTCATTTCTAAAGTAGTTTGTTTAGAAAAGAAACATCTTCATTTGCCGAACACTACTCTGTGAAATAAGCTAGTTCTGTTCTTGGAATCAGTTGCTTCCTTACAAAATCGCTTGAGTGCAGCAAGTTCAAACTTTCTTTGTTTGTGTATTCTATCAGGATGTACAAAGTACTATCTTTGCCTCGCTTCTAAAGTAGTTTGTTTAGAAAACAAACATCTTCATTGCCGAACACAGTACTGTGTGAAATGGGCTTGTTCTGTTCTCGGAATCAGTTGCTTTCTTACGAAGAGGGTTGAGTTCAGCAAGTTCAAACTTTCCTTGTTTGTGTAAACCAACAAGATGTAAAAGGTAGTAGATTCGCCTCATTTCTAAAGCAGTTTGTTTAGAAAACAAACACCTTCATTGCCGAACACAGTACTGTGTGAAATGAGCTAGTTCTGTTCTCGGAATCAGTTGCTTTCTTACGAAGAGAGTTGAGCGCAGCAAGTTGAAACTTTCCTTGTTTGTGTAATCTAACAAGATGTACAAAGTAGTAGATTCGCCTCACTTCTAAAGTAGTTTGTTTAGAAAACAATCATCTTCATTTCCGAAAACTGTATCGTGTGAAATGAGCTAGTTCTGTTCTCGGAATCACTTGCGTTCCTACAAAGAGGGTTGAGTGCAGCAAGTTCAAACATTCTTCGTTAGTGTAATCTAACAAGATGTACAACTTAATAGATTCAGCTCATTTCTAAAGTAATTTGTTTAGAAAACAATCATCTTCGTTCTTGAAAACTGTACTGTGTGAAATGAGCTGGTTCTGTTCTCTGAATCAGTAACTTTCTTCAGAAGAGGGTTGAGTGCAGCAAGTTCAAACTTTCCTTCTTTGTGTAATCTAAGAAGATATACAATTTAGTAGATTCACCTCATTTCTAAAGTAGTTTGTTTAGAAAACAAACGTCTTCATTTGCCGAACACTGTACTCTGTGAAATAAGCTAGTACTGTTCTTGGAATCAGTTCCTTCCTTACAAAATCGCTTGAGTGCAGCAAGTTCAAACTTTCCTTGTTTGTGTAATCTAACAAGATGTACAAAGTAGTATCTTTGCCTCACTTCTAAACTAGTTTGTTTAGAAAACAAACATCTTCATTGCCGAACACAGTACTGTGTGAAATGGGCATGTTCTGTTCTCGGAATCAGTTTCTTTCTTACGACGAGGGTTGAGTTCAGCAAGTTCAAACTTTCCTTGTTTGTGTAAACCAACAAGATGTAAAGGTAGTAGATTCGCCTCATTTCTAAAGCAGTTTGTTTAGAAAACAAACACCTTCATTGCCGAACACAGTACTGTGTGAAATGAGCTAGTTCTGCTCTCGGAATCAGTTGCTTTCTTACGAAGAGAGTTGAGCGCAGCAAGTTGAAACTTTCCTTGTTTGTGTAATCTAACAAGATGTACAAAGTAGTAGATTCGCCTCACTTCTAAAGTAGTTTGTTTAGAAAACAATGATCTTCATTTCCGAAAACTGTATGTACTGTGAAATCAGCTAGTTCTGTTCTCGGAATCACTTGCGTTCTTACAAAGAGTGTTGAGTGCAGCAAGTTCAAACTTTCCTTCTTTGTGTAATCTAAGAAGATATACAACTTAGTAGATTTACCTCATTTCTAACGTAGTTTGTTTAGAAAACAAACATCTTCATTTGCCGAACACTGTACTCTGTGAAATAAGCTAGTTCTGTTCTTGGAATCAGTTGCTTTCTTACAAAATCGTTGAGTGCAGCAAAGTTCAAACTTTCCTTGTTTGTGTAATCTAACAAGATGTACAAAGTAGTAGATTCGCCTCACTTCTAAAGTAGTTTGTTTAGAAAACAATCATCTTCATTTCGAAAACTGTATCGTGTGAAATGAGCTAGTTCTCTTCTGGGAATCACTTGCGTTCCTACAAAAGGGTTGAGTGCAGCAAGTTCAAACATTCCTAGTTAGTGTAATCTAACAAGATGTACAACTTAATAGATTCAGCTCATTTCTAAAGTAATTTGTTTAGAAAAACAATCATCTTCGTTTTTGAAAAACTACTGTGTGAAATGAGCTGGTTCTGTTCTCTGAATCAGTAACTTTCTTAAGAAGAGGGTTGAGTGCAGCAAGTTCAAACTTTCCTTCTTTGTGTAATCTATGAAGATATACAACTTAGTATATTCACCTCATTTCTAAAAGTAGTTTGTTTAGAAAACAAACATCTTCATTTGCCGAACACTGTACTCTGTGAAATAAGCTAGTTCTGTTCTTGGAATCAGTTGCTTCCTTACAAAATGGGTTGAGTGCAGCAGGTTCAAATTTTCCTTGTTTGTGTAATCTAACAAGATGTACAAAGTAGTATCTTTGCCTCACTTCTAAAGTAGTTTGTTTAGAAAACAAACATCTTCATTGCCGAACACAGTACTGTGTGAAATGGGCTTGTTCTGTTCTCGGAATCAGTTGCTTTCTTACGAAGAGTGTTGAGTTCAGCAAGTTCAAACTTTCCTTGTTTGTGTAAACTAACAAGATTTAAATGGTAGTAGATTCGCCTCATTTCTAAAGCAGTTTGTATAGAAAACAAACACCTTCATTGCCGAACACAGTACTGTGTGAAATGAGCTAGTTCTGTTCTCGGAATCAGTTGCTTTCTTACGAAGAGAGTTGAGCGCAGCAAGTTGAAACTTTCCTTGTTTGTGTAATCTAACAAGATGTACAAAGTAGTAGATTCGCCTCACTTCTAAAGTAGTTTGTTTAGAAAACAAACATCTTCATTGCCGAACACAGTACTGTGTGAAATGGGCTAGTTCTGTTCTCGGAATCAGTTGCTTTCTTACGAAGAGGGTTTAGTTCAGCAAGTTCAAACTTTCCTTGTTTGTGTAAACTAACAAGATGTAAATGGTAGTAGATTCGCCTCATTTCTAAAGCAGTTTGTTTAGAAAACAAACACCTTCATTGCAGAACATAGTACTGTGTGAAATGAGCTACTTCTGGTCTCGGAATCAGTTGCTTTCTTAAGAAGAGAGTTGAGCGCAGCAAGTTGAAACTTTTCCTTGTTTGTGTAATCTAACAAGATGTACAAAAGTAGTAGATTCGCCTCACTTCTAAAGTAGTTTGTTTAGAAAACAATCATCTTCATTTCGAAAACTGTATCGTGTGAAATGAGCTTGTTCTGTTCTCGGAATCACTTTGCTTTCTTACAGAGAGGTTGAGTGCAGCAAGTTCAAACATTCCTAGTTAGTGTAATCTAACAAGATGTACAACTTAATACATTCAGCTCATTTCTAAAGTAATTTGTTTAGAAAACAAGCATCTTCGTTTTTGAAAACTGTAGTGTGTGAAATGAGCTGGTTCTGTTCTCTGAATCAGTAACTTTCTTAAGAAGAGGGTTGAGTGCAGCAAGTTCAAACTTTCCTTCTTTGTGTAATCTAAGAAGATATACAACTTAGTAGATTCACCTCATTTCTAAAGTAGTTTGTTTAGAAAACAAACATCTTCATTGCCGAACACAGTACTGTGTGAAATGGGCTAGTTCTGTTCTCGGAATCAGTTGCTTTCTTACGAAGAGGGTTGAGTTCAGCAAGTTCAAACTTTCCTTGTTTGTGTAAACTAACAGGATGTAAATGGTAGTAGATTCGCCTCATTTCTAAAGCAGTTTGTTTAGAAAACAAACACCTTCATTGCCGAACACAGTACTGTGTGTAATGAGCTAGTTCTGTTCTCGGAATCAGTTGCTTTCTTACGAAGAGAGTTGAGCGCAGAAAGTTGAAACTTTCCTTGTTGGTGTAATCTAACAAGATGTACAAAGTAGTAGATTCGCCTCACTTCTAAAGTACTTTGTTTAGAAAACAATCATCTTCATTTCCGAAAACTGTATCGTGTGAAATGAGCTAGTTCTGTTCTCGGAATCACTTGCGTTCTTACAAAGAGGGTTGAGTGCAGCAAGTTCAAACTTTCCTTCTTTGTGTAATCTAAGAAGATATACAACTTAGTAGATTCACCTCATTTCTAACGTAGTTTGTTTAGAAAACAAACATCTTCATTTGCCGAACACTGTACTCTGTGAAATAAGCTAGTTCTGTTCTTGGAATCAGTTGCTTCCTTACAAAATCGCTTGAGTGCAGCAAGTTCAAACTTTCCTTGTTTGTGTAATCTAACAAGATGTACAAAGTAGTAGATTCGCCTCACTTCTAAAGTAGTTTGTTTAGAAAACAATCATCTTCATTTCCGAAAACTGTGTCGTGTGAAATGAGCTAGTTCTCTTCTGGGAATCACTTGCGTTCCTACAAAGAGGGTTGAGTGCAGCAAGTTCAAACATTCCTAGTTAGTGTAATCTAACAAGATGTACAACTTAATAGATTCAGCTCATTTCTAAAGTAATTTGTTTAGAAAACAATCATCTTCGTTTTTGAAAACTACTGTGTGAAATGAGCTGGTTCTGTTCTCTGAATCAGTAACTTTCTTAAGAAGAGGGTTGAGTGCAGCAAGTTCAAACGTTCCTTCTTTGTGTAATCTATGAAGATATACAACTTAGTATATTCACCTCATTTCTAAAGTAGTTTGTTTAGAAAACAAACATCTTCATTTGCCGAACACTGTACTCTGTGAAATAAGCTAGTTCTGTTCTTGGAATCAGTTGCTTCCTTACAAAATGGCGTGAGTGCAGCAGGTTCAAATTTTCCTCGTTTGTGTAATCTAACAAGATGTACAAAGTAGTATCTTTGCCTCACTTCTAAAGTAGTTTGTTTAGAAAACAAACATCTTCATTGCCGAACACAGTACTGTGTGAAATGGGCTTGTTCTGTTCTCGGAATCAGTTGCTTTCTTACGAAGAGTGTTGAGTTCAGCAAGTTCAAACTTTCCTTGTTTGTGTAAACTAACAAGATTTAAATGGTAGTAGATTCGCCTCATTTCTAAAGCAGTTTGTATAGAAAACAAACACCTTCATTGCCGAACACAGTACTGTGTGAAATGAGCTAGTTCTGTTCTCGAATCAGTTGCTTTCTTTACGAAGAGAGTTGAGCGCAGCAAGTTGAAACTTTCCTTGTTTGTGTAATCTAACAAGATGTACAAAGTAGTAGATTCGCCTCACTTCTAAAGTAGTTTGTTTAGAAAACAAACATCTTCATTGCCGAACACAGTACTGTGTGAAATGGGCTAGTTCTGTTCTCGGAATCAGTTGCTTTCTTACGAAGAGGGTTTAGTTCAGCAAGTTCAAACTTTCCTTGTTTGTGTAAACTAACAAGATGTAAATGGTAGTAGATTCGCCTCATTTCTAAAGCAGTTTGTTTAGAAAACAAACACCTTCATTGCAGAACATAGTACTGTGTGAAATGAGCTACTTCTGGTCTCGGAATCAGTTGCTTTCTTACGAAGAGAGTTGAGCGCAGCAAGTTGAAACTTTCCTTGTTTGTGTAATCTAACAAGATGTACAAAGTAGTAGATTCGCCTCACTTCTAAAGTAGTTTGTTTAGAAAACAATCATCTTCATTTCTGAAAACTGTATCGTGTGAAATGAGCTTGTTCTGTTCTCGGAATCACTTGCGTTCTTACAGAGAGGGTTGAGTGCAGCAAGTTCAAACATTCCTAGTTAGTGTAATCTAACAAGATGTACAACTTAATACATTCAGCTCATTTCTAAAGTAATTTGTTTAGAAAACAAGCATCTTCGTTTTTGAAAACTGTAGTGTGTGAAATGAGCTGGTTCTGTTCTCTGAATCAGTAACTTTCTTAAGAAGAGGGTTGAGTGCAGCAAGTTCAAACTTTCCTTCTTTGTGTAATCTAACAAGATATACATGGTAGTAGATTCACCTCATTTCTAAAGTAGTTTGTTTAGAAAACAAACATCTTCATTGCGAACACAGTACTGTGTGAAATGGGCTAGTTCTGTTCTCGGAATCAGTTGCTTTCTTACGAAGAGGGTTGAGTTCAGCAAGTTCAAACTTTCCTTGTTTGTGTAAACTAACAGGATGTAAATGGTAGTAGATTCGCCTCATTTCTAAAGCAGTTTGTTTAGAAAACAAACACCTTCATTGCCGAACACAGTACTGTGTGTAATGAGCTAGTTCTGTTCTCGGAATCAGTTGCTTTCTTACGAAGAGAGTTGAGCGCAGAAAGTTGAAACTTTCCTTGTTGGTGTAATCTAACAAGATGTACAAAGTAGTAGATTCGCCTCACTTCTAAAGTACTTTGTTTAGAAAACAATCATTTTCATTTTGAAAACTGTATCGTGTGAAATGAGCTAGTTCTGTTCTCGGAATCAGTTTTTCTTACAAAGAGGGTTGAGTGCAGCAAGTTCAAACTTTCCTTCTTTGTGTAATCTAAGAAGATATACAACTTAGTAGATTCACCTCATTTCTAACGTAGTTTGTTTAGAAAACAAACATCTTCATTTGCCGAACACTGTACTCTGTGAAATAAGCTAGTTCTGTTCTTGGAATCAGTTGCTTCCTTACAAAATCGCTTGAGTGCAGCAAGTTCAAAGTTTCCTTGTTTGTGTAATCTAACAAGATGTACAAAGTAGTATCTTCGCCTCACTTCTAAAGTAGTTTGTTTAGAAAACAATCATCTTCATTTCTGAAAACTGTATCTTGTGAAATGAGGTAGTTCTGTTCTCGGAATCACTTGTGTTCCTACAAAGAGGGTTGAGTGCAGCAAGTTCAAACATTCCTAGTTAGTGTAATCTAACAAGATGTACAACTTAATAGATTCAGCTCATTTCTAAAGTAATTTGTTTAGAAAACAGTCATCTTCGTTTTTGAAAACTGTACTGTGTGAAATGAGCTGGTTCTGTTCTCTGAATCAGTAACTTTCTTAAGAAGAAGTTTGAGTGCAGCAAGTTCAAACTTTCCTTCTTTGTGTAATCTAAGAAGATATACAACTTAGTAGATTCACCTCATTTCTAAAGTAGTTTGTTTAGAAAACAAACATCTTCATTTGCCAAACACTGTACTCTGTGAAATAAGCTAGTTCTGTTCTTGGAATCAGTTGCTTCCTTACAAAATCGCTTGAGTGCAGCAAGTTCAAACTTTCCTCGTTTGTGTAATCTAACTAGATGTACAAAGTAGTATCTTCGCCTAACTTCTAAAGTAGTTTGTTTAGAAAACAAACATCTTCATTGCCGAACACAGTACTGTGTGAAATGGGCTTGTTCTGTTCTCGGAATCAGTTGCTTTCTTACGAAGAGGGTTGAGTTCAGCAAGTTCAAACTTTCCTTGTTTGTGTAAACTAACAAGATGTAAAAGGTAGTAGATTCGCCTCATTTCTAAAGCAGTTTGTTTAGAAAACAAACACCTTCATTGCCGAACACAGTACTGTGTGAAATGAGCTAGTTCTGTTCTCGAATCAGTTGCTTTCTTACGAAGAGAGTTGAGCGAAGCAAGTTGAAACTTTCCGTTTTTGTGTAATCTAAGAAGATGTACAAAGTAGTAGATTCGCCTCACTTCTAAAGTAGTTTGTTTAGAAAACAATCATCTTCATTTCCGAAAACTGTATCGTGTGAAATGAGCTAGTTCTGTTCTCCGAATCACTTGCGTTCCAAACAAAGGGTTAGTGCAGCAAGTTCAAACATTCCTAGTTAGTGTAATCTAACAAGATGTATAACTTAATAGATTCAGCTCATTTAAAGTAATTTGTTTAGAAAACAATCATCTTCGTTTTTGAAAACTGTAGTGTGGGAAATGAGCTTGTTGTGTTCTCTGAATCAGTAACTTTCTTAAGAAGACGGTTGAGTGCAGCAAGTTCAAACTTTCCTTCTTTGTGTAATCTAAGAAGATATACAACTTAGTAGATTCACCTCATTTCTAAAGTAGTTTGTTTAGAAAACAAACATCTTCATTTGCCGAACACTGTACTCTGTGAAATAAGCTAGTTCTGTTCTTGGAATCAGTTGCTTCCTTACAAAATCGCTCGAGTGCAGCAAGTTCAAACTTTCCTCGTTTCTGTAATCTAACAAGATGTACAAAGTAGTATCTTCGCCTCACTTCTAAAGTAGTTTCGTTAGAAAACAAACATCTTCATTGCCGAACACCATATTGTGTGAAATGGGCTAGTTCTGTTCTCGGAATCAGTTGCTTTCTTACGAAGAGGGTTGAGTTCAGCAAGTTCAAACTTTCCTTGTTTGTGTAAACTAACAAGATGTAAATGGTAGTAGATTCGCCTCATTTCTAAAGCAGTTTGTTTAGAAAACAAACACCTTCATTGCTGAACACAGTACTGTGTGAAATGAGCTAGTTCTGTTCTCGGAATCAGTTGCTTTCTTACGAAGAGAGTTGAGCGCAGCAAGTTGAAACTTTCCTTGTTTGTGTAATCCAACACGATGTACAAAGTAGTAGATTCGCCTCACTTCTAAAGTAGTTTGTTTAGAAAACAATCATCTTCATTTCTGAAAATTGTATCGTGTGCAATGAGCTATTTCTGTTCTCGGAATCACATGAGTTCTTACAAAGAGGGTTGAGTACAGCAAGTTCAAACATTCCTAGTTAGTGTAATCTAACAAGATGTACAACTTAATAGACTCAGCTCATTTCTAAAGTAATTTGTTTAGAAAACAATCATCTTCGTTTTTGAAAACTGTAGTGTGTGAAATGAGCTGGTTCTGTTTCTGAATCAGTAACTTTCTTAAGAAGAGGGTTGAGTGCAGCAAGTTCAAACTTTCCTTCTTTGTGTAATCTAAGAAGATATACAACTTAGTAGATTCACCTCATTTCTAAAGTAGTTTGTTCAGAAAACAAACATCTTCATTTGCCGAACACTGTACTCTGTGAAATAAGCTAGTTCTGTTCTTGGAATCAGTTGCTTCCTTACAAAATCGCTTGAGTGCAGCAAGTTCAATCTTTCCTTGTTTGTGTAATCTAACAATATGTACAAAGTAGTATCTTCGCCTCACGTCTAAAGTAGTTTGTTTAGAAAACAAACATCTTCATTGCCGAACACAGTACTGTCTGAAATGGGCTAGTTCTGTTCTCGGAATCAGTTGCTTTCTTACGAAGAGGGTTGAGTTCAGCAAGTTCAAACTTTCCTTGTTTGTGAAAACTAACAAGATGTAAATGGTAGTAGATTCGCCTCATTTCTAAAGCAGTTTGTTTAGAAAACAAACACCTTCATTGCCGAACACAGTACTGTGTGAAATGAGCTAGTTCTGTTCTCGGAATCAGTTGCTTTCTTACGAAGAGAGTTGAGCGCAGCAAGTTGAAACTTTCCTTGTTTGTGTAATCTAACAAGATGTACAAAGTAGTAGATTCGCCTCACTTCTAAAGTAGTTTGTTTAGAAAACAATCGTTTTCATTTCCGAAAACTGTATCGTGTGAAATGAGCTAGTTCTGTTCTCGGAATCACTTGCGTTCCTACAAAGAGGGTTGAGTGCAGCAAGTTCAAACATTCCTAGTTAGTGTAATCTAACAAGATGTACAACTTAATAGGCTCAGCTCATTTCTAAAGTAATTTGTTTAGAAAACAATCATCTTCGTTTTTGAAAACTGTACTGTGTGAAATGAGCTGGTTCTGTTCTCTGAATCAGTAACTTTCTTAAGAAGAGGGTTGAGTGCAGCATGTTCAAACTTTCCTTCTTTGTGTAACCTAAGAAGATATACAACTTAGTAGATTCACATCATTTCTAAAGTAGTTTGTTTAGAAAACAAACATCTTCATTTGCCGAACACTGTACTCTGTGAAATAAGCTAGTTCTGTTCTTGGAATCAGTTGCTTCCTTACAAAATCGCTTGAGTGCAGCAAGTTCAATCTTTCCTTGTTTGTGTAATCTAACAATATGTAGAAAGTAGTATCTTCGCCTCACGTCTAAAGTAGTTTGTTTAGAAAACAAACATCTTCATTGCCGAACACAGTACTGTGTGAAATGGGCTAGTTCTGTTCTCGGAATCAGTTGCTTTCTTACGAAGAGGGTTGAGTTCGGCAAGTTCAAACTTTCCTTGTTTCTGAAAAATAACAAGATGTTAATGGTAGTAGATTCGCCTCATTTCTAAAGCAGTTTGTTTACAAAACAAACACCTTCATTGCCGAACACAGTACTGTGTGAAATGAGCTAGTTCTGTTCTCGGAATCAGTTGCTTTCTTACGAAGAGAGTTGAGCGCAGAATGTTGAAACTTTCCTGGTTTGTGGAATCTAACAAGGTGTACAAAGTAGTAGATTCGCCTCACTTCTAAAGTAGTTTGTTTAGAAAACAATCATCTTCATTTCCGAAAACTGTATCGTGTGAAATGAGCTAGTTCTGTTCTCCGAATCACTTGCGTTCCTACAAAGAGTGTTGAGTGCAGCAAGTTCAAACATTCCTAGTTAGTGTAATCTAACAAGATGTACAACTTAATAGATTCAGCTCATTTCTAAAGTAATTTGTTTAGAAAACAATCATCTTCGTTTTTGAAAACTGTACTGTGTGAAATGAGCTGGTTCTGTTCTCTGAATCAGTAACTTTCTTAAGAAGAGGGTTGAGTGCAACATGTTCAAACTTTCCTTCTTTGTGTAATCTAAGAAGATATACAACTTAGTAGATTCACCTCATTTCTAAAGTAGTTTGTTTAAAAAACAAGCATCTTCATTGCCGAACACAGTACTGTGTGAAATGGGCTAGTTCTGTTCTCAGAATCAGTTGCTTTCTTACGAAGAGAGTTGAGCGCAGCAAGTTGAAACTTTCCTTGTTTGTGTAATCTAACAAGATGTACAAAGTAGTAGATTCGCCTCACTTCTAAAGTACTTTGTTTAGAAAACAATCATCTTCATTTCCGAAAACTGTATCGTGTGAAATGAGCTAGTTCTGTTCTCGGAATCACTTGCGTTCTTACAAAGAGGGTTGAGTGCAGCAAGTTCAAACATTCCTAGTTAGTGTAATCTAACAAGATGTACAACTTAATAGATTCAGCTCATTTCTAAAGTAATTTGTTTAGAAAACAATCATCTTCGTTTTTGAAAACTGTACTGTGTGAAATGAGCTGGTTCTCTTCTCTGAATCAGTAACTTTCTTAAGAAGAGGGTTGAGTGCAGCATGTTCAAACTTTCCTTCTTTGTGTAATCTAAGAAGGTATACAACTTAGTAGATTCACCTCATTTCTAAAATAGTTTGTTTAGAAAACAAACATCTTCATTTGCCCTAACAGTGTACTCTGTGAAATAAGCTAGTTCTGTTCTTGGAATCAGTTGCTTCCTTACAAAATCGGTTGAGTGCAGCAAGTTCAAACTTTCTTGTTTGTGTAATCTAACAAGATGTACAAAAGTAGTATCTTAGCCTCATTTCTAAAGTAGTTTGTTTAGAAAACAAACATCTTCATTGCCGAACACAGTACTGTGTGAAATGGGCTAGTTCTGTTCTCGGAATCAGTTGCTTTCTTACGAAGAGGGTTGAGTTCAGCAAGTTCAAACTTTCCTTGTTTGTGTAAACTAACAAGATGTAAATGGTAGTAGATTCGCCTCATTTCTAAAGCAGTTTGTTTAGAAACCAAACACCTTCATTGCCGAACACAGTACTGTGTGAAGTGAGCTAGTTCTGTTCTCGGAATCAGTTGCTTTCTTACGAAGAGAGTGGACCGCAGCAAGTTGAAACTTTCCTTGTTTGTGTAATCTAACAAGACGTACAAAGTAGTAGATTCGCCTCACTTCTAAAGTAGTTTGTTTAGAAAACAATCATCTTCATTTCCGAAAACTGTGTCGTGTGAAATGAGCTAGTTCTGTTCTCCGAATCACTTGCGTTCCTACAAAGAGTGTTGAGTGCAGCAAGTTCACACATTCCTACTTAGTGTAATCTAACAAGATGTACAACTTAATAGATTCAGCTCATTTCTAAAGTAATTTGTTTAGAAAACAATCATCCTCGTTTTTAAAAACTGTAGTGTGTGAAATGAGCTGGTTCTGTTCTCTGAATCAGTAACTTTCTTAAGAAGAGGGTTGAGTGCAGCAAGTTCAAACTTTCCTTCTTTGTGTAATCTAAGAAGATATACAACTTAGTAGATTCACCTCATTTCTAAAGTAGTTTGTTTAGAAAACAAACATCTTCATTTGCCGAACACTGTACTCTGTGAAATAAGCTAGTTCTGTTCTTGGAATCAGTTGCTTCCTTACAAAATCGCTTGAGTGCAGCAAGTTCAAACTTTCCTTTGTTGTGTAATCTAACAAGATGTACAAAGTAGTATCTTCGCCTCACTTTTACAGTAGTTTGTTTAGAAAAGAAACATCTTCATTGCCGAACACAGTACTGTGTGAAATGGGCTTGTTCTGTTCTCGGAATCAGTTGCTTTCTTACGAAGAGGGTTGAGTTCAGCAAGTTCAAACTTTCCTTGTTTGTGTAAACTAACAAGATGTAAATGCTAGTAGATTCGCCTCATTTCTAAAGCAGTTTGTTTAGAAAACAAACACCTTCATTGCCGAACACAGTACTGTGTGAAATGAGCTAGTTCTGTTCTCGGAATCAGTTGCTTTCTTACGAAGAGAGTTGAGCGCAGCAAGTTGAAACTTTCCTTGTTTGTGTAATCTAACAAGATGTACAAAGTAGTAGATTCGCCTCACTTCTAAAGTAGTTTCTTTAGAAAACAATCATCTTCATTTCCGAAAACTGTATCGTGTGAAATGAGCTAGTTCTGTTCTCGGAATCACTTGCGTTCTTACAAAGAGGGTTGAGTGCAGCAAGTTCAAACATTCCTAGTTAGTGTAATCTAACAAGATGTACAACTTAATAGATTCAGCTCATTTCTAAAGTAATTTGTTTAGAAAACAATCATCTTCGTTTTTGAAAACTGTACTGTGTGAAATGAGCTGGTTCTGTTCTCTGAATCAGTAACTTTCTTAAGAAGAGGGTTGAGTGCAGCATGTTCAAACTTTCCTTCTTTGTGTAATCTAAGAAGGTATACAACTTAGTAGATTCACCTCATTTCTAAAGTAGTTTGTTTAGAAAACAAACATCTTCATTTGCCTAACAGTGTACTCTGTGAAATAAGCTAGTTCTGTTCTTGGAATCAGTTGCTTCCTTACAAAATCGCTTGAGTGCAGCAAGTTCAAACTTTCTTCGTTTGCGTAATCTAACTAGATGTACAAAGTAGTATCTTCGCCTCATTTCTAAAGTAGTTTGTTTAGAAAACAAACATCTTCATTGCCGAACACAGTACTGTGTGAAATGGGCTAGTTCTGTTCTCGGAATCAGTTGCTTTCTTACGAAGAGGGTTGAGTTCAGCAAGTTCAAACTTTCCTTGTTTGTGTAAACTAACTAGATGTAAATGGTAGTAGATTCGCCTCATTTCTAAAGCAGTTTGTTTAGAAAACAAACACCTTCATTGCCGAACACAGTACTGTGTGAAGTGAGCTAGTTCTGTTCTCGGAATCAGTTGCTTTCTTACGAAGAGAGTTGAGCGCAGCAAGTTGAAACTTTCCTTGTTTGTGTAATCTAACAAGATGTACAAAGTAGTAGATTCGCCTCACTTCTAAAGTAGTTTGTTTGAAAACAATCGTTTTTCATTTCAAAAACTGTATCGTGTGAAATGAGCTAGTTCTGTTCTCGGAATCACTTGCGTTCCTACAAAGAGGGTTGAGTGCAGCAAGTTCAAACATTCCTAGTTAGTGTAATCTAACAAGATGTACAACTTAATAGACTCAGCTCATTTCTAAAGTAATTTGTTTAGAAAACAATCATCTTCGTTTTTGAAAAGTGTACTGTGTGAAATGAGCTGGTTCTGTTCTCTGAATCAGTAACTTTCTTCAGAAGAG